>OX422193.1:852500-890000 GCA_949130485.1 Agelas oroides | reverse complement strand
TCTGTGTGTCGATTTTGAGTGGTTACATGTTCTCAAAGAGGGTGCATATGTGGCAGTCCTGGACAGAAATCGAATACTATTCTGTCGAGTGCATCACTGACTTTGACGCACTGTAGCGCTGAGCTTCCATTAAGGGCGAGGCTCATACATAATTCATATGTATCAGATATTCATGTGTTTACGAACCATGTATGAGCCCCACCCTTATATAACCTGCTACCTAGGAAACACCACTATAGAAGAGAGACACAGCAGCATATTCTTTGTGTTGCCATGGTAACAGGTTATATGGAGTTGAATGTATTTTCTGAATTAAATTTTACGTAGGTGGATCGAGTGATGAAGTAGGAAGTCTTGTTGCTACCCAAAAGTAAGGGTTAGTAAGGTGAACAGTATTGTGAATTAATTTCTGTATTCTGTATGTGTAGGTCGATCGAGTGACAAAACAAGAGGTCTCGGTTCTACCCACTTCCTGTCACAGTGAAACTTTGCCTTCAGATGATAGCACATCTGCTCCAGAAGTCACTGACTGTGATGACAGCAGTAATGCACAACACCCGATCCATTTAGCAGACCAGAAGAACATTTTCTCACATTTTCAGATGCTAGCTCTTCGACAGAGAGTAACCAATCATGATATTGACGTCATGAGAGCAGCGTTAAAACAAGCAGATAGAGACATTGCTGAAGGAAAAGACACCATCTCAGAGTTTCAACTTGGCCAAAAGAAATTGCTGAACAGTTTTGAGGAGCAGTCTCGACGCTTGACAAGTCTTCAAGAGCAGTTTCACACACAGGGCAATGGCAGTCGAGGGAGGGTGGTCGATAAAAATCTTCTTAGTCGACTGGAGGCACTAGAGAAATCGTCAGAAGAAAAGAATAGGATAATTCGACAGCAAAGCCAGCAGATATCTGACCTCATGCGCACTATGGATAGTTTGAGACCGATGGGTTCAAAGTCCAGAGACAACCGAACATTGTCGTACACAACTGCTACTAGTCACGAGGGAGGATGGCTTGAGGGAAGAGTGGCGCAAATGGAGAAGAGTTTAGAAGAGCTCACAAGACAGACGACAGCCCTCAAGTGCCACACCCGAGAGCTTGAGATGCAGTTGCAGGCATCACTGGCTAGCACACACACTGGATCCTTCCTATGGAGGGTGCCAGATGTCTCCCGGAGGAAGCGGGATGCAATAGAGGAGAGGATAACCAGTATTTACAGTCCTCCGTTCTACACGGGGAGGTAAGTGTTGGAGTGGAGTGAAAGGTAGATATGCTATATACTAGGGGAATGTAGAACATTGTGGGGCGAGCGTGAGCAAGCAATGCACTACAGCATTGAACTGTTGTGTAGCTAAGGCTTTACCAGTGAAGTATCAGATCACAGCACACAGGCCATTCATGCATGGCATGTAGCTAAAACGAGGTTTGTAACTCTACTGTCTACTAGAAAAATTGTCATGGTTGCAGAGAAGAGCTTTTAATGGGTAATACCATACAACAGAGCCATTTGTCCTACCAGCACGCAGCTACTCTGGTTGTTGCAGTTATAGGCTAAGTCAGAACACATGCAGTCTGGCATGCATAGTCCTTCAAGACTTGAGGCATCTTTGAGAAATAGTAGAGGGAAGTCGCCACGCATCAGCTATGGAGCAAAATCTCTGCCGCCTACTGTGTTCGGTAAGGTGCGTGAGCCTTTCTATACAACTGTTAGTCCTTGTACACTTACTGACACAACTGCTATCTCTTGTACAATACGTGCGCACACTCCAGCCGTCATTCCTGGCTACCTTTCATAACTGTCGTCATTCAAGCTCACCCTAGCTTGCTGCCAGAGCATCAAGTTGTACGAAAATCTCTGTATGCGGACCACGGCTATCGCGTTAAATTACAGCGTCAAGAATATACGGAACGATGTACGACAGAAAATAATAATAATATATGAAAAATTGCAATAGAACACACTAGTGTAGGGCTCGCTCACACTCACCCCAATTAGATATGTACATTTTATAGCAATCCCGAATAGAATTATTCCGTCACGTATTATGAGTGTATCACAACGTTCAAAGCACCATACCACCCTCTCATTAAGGGTCTGGCTCATATTTCTTAGCAAGTTCTATCATTGGGAGCATCCAGGGGCGTGGTTTAGCATGAAGGCTTCTAGCCTTGTTCCCAGGCCCGTTCAAAATTGGCCTGGTATCATCTACTGTTTGCACATTTGCACATGCACTTAATTGTGTTTTGTGAGTTAATACTACACTTCTTTGCCTTCAATTATGCACAAACTAACCTATCTTTAGTAAGTTCATGTTGTTGATATCCATTACAGGTTGTGTGGGGTGTCACATTTAATACGGGTTTTTTTTTTACAAGAGATACCCATGTTAAGTTGTTAACAGGCATCACTGCCGTTTACACTTGGTTGTGTAATTCACACACACGTACTTATGTGCGAACACACACATAGAATGGCTGCTAAATAGTGCTGTATTGACACACTACTTTATATGGATAGGTTCACACTAGCCAAGTGGATCACATGATCTGCTGGAAGACAGGTGAAGTAGGCTTCCAGAATATAGTCGAACCATTCTGTGCAAGTGCCCACTCTCAATTTATAGTACTTGAGCTGCCAGCACCCATGCTGCAATACAATATGGCCTAGAGAGACAGTCTTCCCCTCTGACCCCATTGTTTGTTGACCAAGCTTCATTTGTTGTACTATGACCTCTGTACTATGACCCCGTAGTAATACCACAAGTACTAGGTCAGAGGGTAGGTAAACAGCACTCTTACGTTTTAGGTAGACAGCACCCTTAGTTGTTCTTGTCAAAAAAACAACCCTGCCCACCCTTGTATGTAGAGGAAACTCTGGACTGTCATGACCCATGTGTCTCCTGACTCCCTGTCTCCAGGAACGGTTACAAGATGTGTATCCGGGCCTACCTGAACGGAGACGGCTCGGGCTACAAGACTCACCTCTCTCTCTTCTTTGTGCTGATGAAAGGAGAGTATGATGCACTACTGAGGTGGCCCTTCGACTACAAAGTCTCCATGATCCTAGTCGGTAAGGAGGGAGGGCTTAAGTTCGGCTCATATTGCACTACCTTTGCACCTTGCTGTGTCTGTGGCTGTTCTCAGGTGTTGTACCATATTTCTTTGATCAGACGCCGCGGCTGCTATTTTTTTTTTCGCTGTTCATTTTGTGCAGCTACTAAGGAGTGGACCAGAAGTAATAGGCTCGTATTGCACACCTTTACACCTTGTTGTGTCTTGTATGGTGGCTGTTCTCAGCTCTGAGACCATCAGTGTATTTCAATGCTTGTTGAACCCAGCTAGGGTCACTTTGTCTAGTGTTGTACCTTGTGTGATAGTTTATTGCTCTTCAGTTCTCAGGACTATTGTGTTTGGAAGTCTGGTTGTGGTATGCTAGCTTCACTGGTAGCTAGCTCGCTCCTAGATCTTTCAACACACTTAGCTACTAGCTGCAATGCTTTAGCAGTATAGTTTTAATAGTGCACAGTTCATTTTAATAGTGCACAGTTCAAGCTGCATTTCTGTGCTTCCATATGTATAGTCATCCCTCCACCCTTTTTTCCCCCTCCCTCCCTCTCCCATCCCTCTTCCTCCTCTCTCCCCCTCCCTCTTTCCTCCTCCCTCCCCCTTCCTCTTCCCTCCTCCCTCCCTCACTCTTCTCTTCCATTCTCCCCCTTCCTTCCCCCTCCCTCCTCTCCTCCTTCCCTCCCTTCTTAGACCAAAACCATCGCAAGCACATTGTCCAAACCTTCAAGCCCACTCCAGAGAGCAGTTCATTTCAGAGGCCTCAGTCGGACATGAATGTGGCCTCTGGGTGCCCCCAGTTCACAAAACTCTCGACTCTGGACGATGATAACTATGTGAAAGATGATGTCATGTACATCAAGTGTATCGTTGATACTTCACGCATATTCCACCCCTGATTGGGTAAACCTGCTGAAGCTGCTGTTTGCTACAAGCCATGATTTCGTTGCTGAAGCTGTGAATGCATCAAATTGGGTTAAACAGCACAGTTGTGATAGACCGGCTTATATTAGGCTGAGTACATATTGCACTACTTACCTTCTTACCTTATCTTGTATTAGCAAGCATAACATTCTTTACCGTGCATGCATGGTCTACTTATCCTGTTGCAAGCAAATTTTAGTGTCAAGCTGATATCAACTGTGAGACATTATGTAGATGAAATTTTGACTCTAATTGCGAAATCAGTGACCTAATAGTAAAGTAGAGAAGGCATCAGGAACAACTCGATATTAGCTAGTGATCACTAATTTTATGTATTAAGATGCACCACACAACCAATCCAGGTTCAGCCTTTTTATATAGACTTGTTTCCATGCAGGCCCTACATTTTAATTTCTCAATCACGTTCATAATGTACTGTAGCCTCATTCCCAGGCTCCTGCCCAGTGACAGATGGGCTAGAGGGGCCTGGAAACACAGCTATGTGACACTACAAATTATAAAGTGATGCATGAAAGCTGTGGAGGAGCCTAGCTGCAGGAGAAGAATCAAAATTGCAACCAAATTTCAATGTTCACATGCTGTAACACTACTGGTAGACAATATATGAACTACGTACATGGATGAATTATGACTATGTACAACTAATGTTGTGAAGGTGATAGGGTTGCACAATATGATGTCAGGAACAAAGTGGCAATCACTGACCTTTACACAGCAGTGGAAAATCAGCTTGTGTAAAAGGGCCCAGAGATCGTAATGAAAATACACTGGGAACAACTAATTTGTCTTCTCTGCATGCACTCTCCTGCTAGGCTCAAGTTGGTCAAAAACCGTACACTTCGCATTTCTTGTACAAATGTAGCTATAAACATATCATTGAGTATTAAATTTTATACGCACACAAGTGTAACACTTGCATGTGTAAGACATGAAATACATGACTAAATTACAGAATACACTGGGAACAACTGATGTGCATCCTGCGCAGTGGGTGACTTTACATGACATCTAGGCCTATGTTTTTAGGGATCAGAGATGTGGTTTGTTGATTGTTCATGCATACAAGGATGTTGAGAGCTGCAAGACACATGCACTGATAAACTAAAGATGTTGTGAGGTGAAAGAGGAAAGTGAAATGGTCGGCAGTAGCCAAGAATCAAACTCAGCATGGTATCTCCTGATGGAGAGAATTTTCCAGTCAACCCCCAAGAGAGTTCCAATGGCATGCACATACTGAGTGGCTGCCGGGTGTGTGACTAGTATAGGTATTTCAGTACCTCCTGTGCAGTACATATCGAGGATTGTGAGGGCTGTTGGTTGTCCGGTTGTCGTAGCTCAGCAGCAGAGCACTGGTTGCACAAGCCAGGTGTCCTGGGTTCGATTCTTGGCAACTGCCGGCTTTTTCGCTTTCATCTAAAAACTAATCTATTTATTTCCAGCATGAGGGAAGATGATCTAAGCCTAAATATAAAGGCTGCATATTGTGTGCAGTACCACTAGCAAAATCAGTCATGTAAAATGTGTCAGTCAAAGACCAAAACTCAAAGAAGATTAGACCCTTGCTATTCCTACTTCCTCTACAGCAATACAGCTTGTTCCACAATACTAAAATGCTGATCGTTCATCAAAATAGTATTATGGGAGTATTATGAGTTATTATATTATGCACACAAATTGTGTCTACACAGCTACCAGTGTTGTGCTGGCCTGTAACAAATCCTGAGATTAGCAACAAATACTAATGTTAAGGCAAGCATGCACCATGCAGAATACTTAACCAACCATGGGCAGCAGTGAGTGGGGTGCAACTGTGTGAGAGCTGCCACCAAAAGATAATGTACACAGAACACAGACGTGCACCAGACATGCATATCGGTGAATGCATGAGATCTAACGACAGCACTGGGATGAACCAATTTGACCAGCGTGAGTTTAATTTCATTGTCATCTACGTTCATGAAAAATTTAGGGTATCAGACATTACAATCAAATGGTACAAAACATCAGGGGATACAACAACCACAAATGGGAGTGATAAGATGTTATCTACAGTAGCTACTACAGTTTTGTCAGTTCTACACAGCACGTATCACAAGTTGAACATGTTATAATGGATCATTTTCAGCAATACATTGGACAGTGCACTCACGCTGAACTCACTACTGTCTATATACTCCACTAATGTGCAAAGGGGCATTTGTGTGTTATATTCTCCCCACTGTACATAACATACTGTATAGATATGCATATATACTGCAGTTGTGAAACTGACAAACCTTGCCATCATTGTGGAGAAATGGTGACTACAGCTGCTTTGAACATGGGTATTGTCCTTCATCACTAATGGGCATGGCTAGTCCTGTCCATGCCAGTTTGTGAAACTGACAAATCTTGCCATCATTGTGGAGAAATAGTGACTACAGCTGCTTTGAACATGGGTATTGTCCTTCATCACTAATGGGCATGGCTAGTCCTGTCCATGCCAGTTTGTGAAACTGACAAACCTTGCCACCATTGTGGAGAAACAGTGACTACAGCTGCTTTGAACATGGATATTGTCCTTCATCACATGGCTAGTCCTGCCCATGCCAGTTTGTAAAACGAGCCATGCCCATTAGTGACAAATCTAATGAATTGAGTAGAAACTATAACTACATGGTGGCAATAGGGATGGGTATTGACTTTCTTCATAAATCGTTACAAGCTGTTAGATTACACAAAATATGTAGGCATGTGGGTGTCTCATGCCTGTTAGTTTTCTAGCACCGAATTATCAAGCCTGAACATGTACTTTCTTCATCAAAAGAATGTCTGCTCATGCCCAGTAAACAGCAGATACTCCAGATGATGAGAGCATTGCCTGGATTCCCTGTTATCTTTATGGCTCAATAGGCACTAACATAATGCACCCTGTGTACATGACCATGTGGAAGGTTGCCACCATAGCTGAACATGCTAAAACTTCAGTGATTATATACGTGCAGTTCATGTATGCTTGTTAGTGCATAATGCATCTAAAGTTAACTGCAAACTGGTGACAATCATTGCTTCTTCTGATGTGAGATTACATTTAGCTAGTAGCAATACAAATTCCAATTTGGCACAGAAATCATAAGGGTTAGACATATTGGGAGACTGGAGTCACTCTTTTGATGAAAGTACCACAGCTAGTTTCCCACAAAACTATAGCTACTTGCATGCATGCTTAACGTTACAAAGTGCAGCATAATCATACTGTTATTCATTGCAGAGACTAATGGTATTCATAGGATGGGAAATGTATGTGTGTCATAAGATCTTTGAGCTGTATCCCAAGGTATCAAGAATGCTTCACTGAGTATAGCCACCATTGCCTGTGTTAGAGAAACATATATACAGCTATAATACACATTTCCTGCATTTCATTTGTTGCAACAACAGCATTTACTTCTGGCCACAGCACTTGTCGGGTAAGCCATGATGAGGAGTAGCTTTTCTGTTGGAAAGCAATCTCACGAAGATAGTATAAAACTTCAGTAATCTGTGCAAGAACACAAATAGTTACACACTGTGGATGCAATGCACTACATCAAGAAACTTACAATAATCGAGTTTTGTAGTGGCCATGTGACAGTCGGAATTGTCCTTTCCTTCGGTGATCTGGCATCCAGCAGGTGTTTTCCGTATGGGCTTGACATAGGTTTGTCAGCCACTCTTTCAAGATGTCTCTGCCAATGTTAATGGTTCATGTACTAGTTCATTGAGATTAAGAAGTTGGTCACCAAAGCATCCAACTACTTCTCTTAGGACTTCAAAGGAGTAAAACCCATTCACATCTCTTTGAATTTGTAGCTCATCAGTGAGATCTAAGGAAAACTGCTCTATCTGCCGAAGCCAAAGATCATCAGCAATGTTGTCAAGCTGATCCACAGTTAGTTTTTCATTACTGTATGCATTGTTGATGGCACAAAGTCCACAGTCCACAGTAGTTCGATTGTCCTTGGGATTGCATCCATGGTTTGTGATGAGAGATGTGTACCTGACTTTGAATGATAGAATCTGCATGAACACCAATAACTTGAGCCATGTACCTCACATTGCAATACAGATTTTGCTTGGACTGAATAGTGAGCTGTTTCTACGATGTCAGGTACGGGGTGATTTGGAGTTGCAAACTTGATATTCTCTCCTTGAACAGCGATCCTTTAGCAGATAGAATAGGAAGGAACACTCTGATGTCATTCTGTTTTGGAGGTTGAGTTAAATCCTTTAACTTTCCTTTTGTGGATGACTGTTTTCCTTTTAGAATACTTTTTTTGGAAGCCTTCTTTCGTTTTGCTGGAGGCAATCTATTTTCCAATGGTGGAATGGCTCTCTTGCTTTCTTTTTCTTTGTGGGGTGTGTTTTTGAAGTCATCAGTGACTACCATATCAGGATTGTCTTGAAAATAGTTGCATTTGCTACCAACTTGTTGAAACCACTCTTTGCAGCATGGGTGGAAGCAGGGTTGCATCCGACTGGCACACTGGAAACATTCATGTGTAGCTTCAATGAAACAAGGCAGGGAATGCTGAGAAAAAGGGAGATGAAGAAGTACTGGTGACTGGGATCGGGATGTTTCCCATAGGCATAAACCAGCAAAGTAGAAACGATATTCTGCCTCTTTCAAGAAATTCATGATGGACACAAAACGTCTGTTAAGCTGAGCTAATAGTTCAGTATCCTCTGCCACAGTTGCAAGAAAGCTGCAGTCACATGCATAACAGAACAGGTCAACTTGTATATTTAAATCATTTGCTTTTTCTGTCAGACCTAGTTCATCTAGGAAGGAATATTCTGCAGAGTTTTCCTTGACAAGTTGACGAATGAAGTCATGTATACTTTCCCGCATCTTTACAGCATGTGACAACACTTTCTCTGTAACATTTTGCAAAGTCAGGGATTGAACTGGTGATAAATCATCAGTACATTGTTCATTTTCTGTTAGAGGTCGGCCCAGAACCATCGTTGAAGCGTACAGTGTAGCTGTACATTCTGTTCCTTCAAGTGTGTTATATGAAACACGATAGTAATTGCAAGGCAGTACTTCTGTTACTCTGCCTTGTATATTGGGCACTACAACCATGCCATACTTTTCAGGGTGATGAAACCATACTTCATCTCCACACTTAAAGTCTTGGTTCTTGCTCTTCTTGGCATGCAGCAAATAGTTCTCATAATACTTCTTTTCAGTACCTTCAATTGCTGTCAATTCAATAATTCTTTGTTCTGTATGCAGTTCTAACAAACTTCTCTGGATTTCTCCAATGTTCTCTGACTGAATTGGGTGACAGTTTACTGTCTTCTGAAGTGCTTCTTTCCCCATGTCACCATCAGTTTCACTATCAGTTTCACTATCACTATTGCCAGAGACCCAAAAATCAGTGGGGTATGTGCTCTTCTCAAATTTTTCTGTTCTAGACTCACATTTGCTACGTGAGTCCTTCATAAAAGCCATAAATTCATCTGAAGGCCATACTGCAACATCACCTCTGTCTGCAATGCTGCAATGGCGGGATGACCTTCCAAAGAAAACTTCAAAAGGAGTAGCACAAAGTGCACTGTGCCAGCTGTTGTTCAAAATGAAGGTAATCTCTGGCAAAAGAAATGGCCAAACTGTAGATTGTTCCTCTGGGGAAAAATCAAGCAAACGATAGCGAAGAATTCTTCGGATCTTCTTGTTTAATCGCTCAACTTGCCCCTGACTTTGGGGATGATATGGCCTTCCATGAAATATTCTGATCTTTAGGGATGAACACAACTCTTCAAGAACATGGCTTACAAATTCACCACCATTATCAGATTGCAGTTTTTCTGGGCAGCCATACTGGGTGAATATACTTAGCAGGGCCTTTGATACCATTGCTGAGGTCTTGGACGCAAGTGGAACAAGCCAACAATATTTTGAAAAGCAATCCATAACTGACAAGATCAGTCGGAAGCTGTGTGCTGATTGTTCAACAAATGGACTCTGTGAGCCATACATCTCCAGTAAATCAATCTGAATGCGTTCCATGACTCGAAAGCTGCGGATCAGCTTAGGTGGTGGTTTACGTGTTTTTAGAGCTGCCATTCTTTTACAAGTACCATCACAATTCGCTTTGACATCCTGAACAATTTTTCTCACACCTTTACAATCATATTGCTGGGAGAAACACTTTATAATTGCATTTATCCCATCTTTCCTACATGCTCTGCCTTGTGGACGGTGAATGTTACTAATAATCTCCCGAGCTCTGTTGGCATGTACAACTTCCCTCCTCCCTTCACTGGTAAGCCGATATAAGGTTCCACTCCCTTCATCATAGCAAAAGTTAGGTTTGCTTTTGCAGCTGCCAGAGTACATATAGCTCGTATTTTGCTTTATAAAATCATCTACCTCAGGGATCTTGTCTGGATTGCCCCGAATTGCTGCCACCAATAAATCATACCTCTCTTCAGAGAGTGGGCCTCTGTTGGCAGTGGAACGTTTCTTGTGGCAAGATTCTGCACAAATTACAACATTATTGTACATTGTATTTACATGCATTGTACCTAGTGTTGTCAAAGTTCTCAGGAGTATTCCCAGGTCTTTTGGTAACCCCACTTCATGCTGGGGGGTAGCATTGCAAGTGGTTAAGTCTAAGCCATTGAGCTTGCAGCAGTCAACAGACATGAGCTCGGTTGCCCTATGGCTACACAAACACCATTCTGTATGGTAGTACTACCCTCATTCCCATGTTCCTCCCAGACATAGATACAGTTGGGAAGTGAGGCTATGACAGTACTGTAACTAACAATGGCACATCCTTGTTGAGTATGTAATTACAAATTACCAGTAGCAGGATTTCAACCACAGTAAAAGAATGACATTGGCAGCCACTAACCATCCTGTCCACGAACTGGCAGAGCAGCCATCAGGCACCTTGCTCTTTCCCTATATAATATACATATGAAGAGTAACCATGCAGTGCAAGTGGTTTGGACGACAAACTATGAGGTTATGTACTGCTGTATAGCCACGAATGATTACAATGCCAAGAATTACTAGGGAGTTAAACGATGTGGGTTATGGCTACCTGCTTGCAAAGTCACTTCTGCAGGTAGTTCTGAGAACCGTGGATCCCCGGGCCCAGTACCGTCAATGTCCTCGAGAAGGCAGACTAGACCAGACCGACGTTGGTTAGCAATACCAATCAGAAAGACTAATGGAAAAATGGAAACAAGCTTTCCATTCATGTGTGGTTAACAGTTCGCAATTACTGTCCGCTGGCTGGCCGGCTGGCGATATGCAGACATGCGCGTGCAAATAGCAAATGCGCATGCGTACGTACCCTGATCTTAATTATCCGGGTACACTCATTCACAAACGGGCACGGCCACTAACCGGCACCCTACAACGACGCATTTGCAGAACGGTTTTGCGGAAAGCTAGCTGGTGTGTATTTCGAGAGTTGAAATACGTCTCCCGCCCGCCCTCCCAATTGGTGGCATTGGTAATGTGACACGTAATAGTGGATACGTGCGAGGTCACGTGAGCAGAATGTCGTCATGTGCGTTTATTTCGGAAGTCTAAATCCTCTTAGTGTGACTTCGAGTCAGGCATGTTGGTGGTCAGTTAAATGCACAGGTTGTGGGCCAATGTTGAGGGTTGGCAATCTTCAACATTCCCCCAAGCACCGACAAGGGTGGCATGTAGTTTGGGTAAGTGGTAAAGAAGGACGTGGTACCTGTGTAATTGGGTGAGTTCTTGGGAAGTTACATGCCTGGCTTGATCCGCCAAAAATAATACTTAGTGTATGCAGATTCTGGAGATTTGTGTAACAGAGTTGTTTGGGAGGCAACTGCAGAATGTTAACTTAAGTTTTTCTATTTATTTCAGACACGATATGTGCTTGTTCCTATCTTTGCCCAGTACCAGTTTCAGTAAAACTTATAACAGCACAGCGAAAAGCAGAAAGCCAAGAGTGAATCAGTAAATTGATCTTAAGTAGTTGGAGACCCACCAAAGTAGAATTTCCATCTTTTTCCAATTAGGGTTTCTAAACAAAAGTACTTGTTGCTTGTTTAACACCAAAGTTTATCTTACGAAATTCTTTTTTCGTCGGAATTTTCGCCATGGGGAAAATTCTCCTCTTAAAACTTCAGTGTGGAAAAGATTGTTAGGCCAGGAAAAAACTACAACTGATCCCAGAGTCTAAACAGAGCAGGGCCATCATGAGCTGATGTCATTCCAGCTTCTGAGTTCTTCTTTCTTGCACATGTGAAATACTAGACACCCATGATAACAAACTGGTACATGCAATTTGAAGCTTCAGGACCTGGCCCAACTTCTGCTTCAGTAGCAAGATACGTGGTTTCCTTCAGTGGCAACAGGCTTCCCCAAGGGACCAATCAGGTGGCCTTTGGCCTCTACTATACTATACTCGTGGTTTTGCGCCGCACGCGCGCGATCTATATTTAGCAGCATTGCGTAATTTGAATGCTGGTATGAAAAACACCAGGGGAACCCCCAACACTCATTTGGCGTCCCAACTTCCGGTAGTCTCGCATGGGTAGACCCTAGTCTCGCGTGGCCAGACTCTGGGCCAGACCCTAGGGTCTGGCCAAGCGAAACACACTGTCTTTGTGCAGAGCAAAAGGAACGTTTCTTTGTTGTCATCAAAAAATTATGCCAGGCTACCGCGCAGCACCAGTCCACGAGAGGGTGGGGCTTGTCTGCCCTCACTGCAAACTACTGCTGCTAGTGCAGTGCAAAATGATGATGGTGTGCACCTCTGCTAGAGCTGCTTCGAGGAGATCGCAGAGCATGTTTGGCAACTGACTGTGACTGGATTGACCATGCATGCGTGTGCAAGTGTAGTCACGGCCGCATACAGCATAAAACGAACTAAGGATATTGCAGCCTAGGAGTTCCCAGGCCATTCCCAGAGTTTACCTAGTCTCGCGTAGCCAGACTCTCGCAATCTGGCTACACGAGACTAGAGTTTACCTCGCAGACTTCCAGATGTTTCTCCGAAGGTCTGTGAGATAAATCTGGCCAACAATGAGGTCATTTGGGACAACAATTGGCGACCTTTAATATTACGAACTCTGAACTCTGTCTCCGACGTCATCAGATGGGGAATCCCGTCTAGTCAGCATTGAAGTGGCGAGATCTTCGGGGGATCCCCTAATTAACCCACCGCTATATTAGTCTCGTGACCAGCCGGAAACAACCTACGGAAAATCCGTCTGGTAACGTTGGCAGTTTACACGCAGACCCCAGGGCTTCCGTACATTTTATCCCATCACGCAAATCAGATTAGCAATTACAAGTAGTCAACTAAAGTTCAGCTTGTGTAAACTATTATTACGCAACAGTTCACAATACGGCTGTCATTCAGTTGCCGTTGCAAGTCCCGCGAACTTCCCGGGAATTTCCAAGCAGATTACTGAACAATATCACGACTTTGCTCAATCATAACTGGAAAAGTATTTGGAGTTTGACTGAGTTATACGAGTATTGTGTAGTCGGAGTGGGGAAAAACGTGTCCAGAAATTTACGGAGCTCTTGGCCGTTTTGCCCCTAGTTGGGCGCCAAATCGAAAATCGATCACAGCTGAAAGCGGTCACTAGGGCACTTGCATAAGCGCTTGTATCTCGGAGAGTACGATAGCTATGGAGATTGGACATTTTGTAAGTTATAGCAAAGAGCCAGAAAGGCTATGTAGCGATGGTTGCGCTTTCGTAGCGTGTTCTGTACCATGTCTACGTTCGAGCCTATGAAGCGATTTTTGCCGATATTGTACACTTAGTATCTACCGTGTGACTTGAGCTTTTGGCTTCTAACTCGACTATGTTACAGTGCTGAATGTACTGTATATACGCTGTGAAGATCGTGTTCTAGCTCCACTTTGCCCCTAGTTGGGCGGTAAATCAAAGATGGCTCAGAATTGTACTTGTGTCTTGTGAGCGGACGTAGTCTCTACCGCCGTATGCGGCACCCAGCAGGTACAGTGACACTATGAACTTACACTTGGCGGCCCCCACAACAAGCTGTATAAGTATCATCTCGATCCAGGTTTGCTACCACGAAATATAAAGCTTGAAAGTTGGCCGTGTGTAGAGCTCATTACGTATTCATACCAGTTTGATGACGTCACACGATTACGCGGGTGGAATAAATTTCGGGGGTTCACTAAGTTCACCCAACTCCATGTGGTGACATCACAATTTGTCATGTTTATTCCTTGCGCATTGCGCGCGCGGATCGAAGATGGAACTGGATCCAGACATATTAATTGGACCCGAAGAAGCTC
This sequence comes from Agelas oroides, assembly GCA_949130485.1. Classification (NCBI taxonomy): domain Eukaryota; kingdom Metazoa; phylum Porifera; class Demospongiae; order Agelasida; family Agelasidae; genus Agelas; species Agelas oroides. The sequence goes on along the minus strand of OX422193.1, from coordinate 875,691 downwards.
AGTATAAAGTCCCTTGTGAGGTAAACTTTCACTTACAGCTTGCTATAGTGTTACGGGTCGTAGTTTTATACTTACAGTAAGTAACTCTGTGAACTAAATTCAGCATAATTTCTGGACCTGAAGAGCTTCAATACTTTTCTCATGCCTTTTTTGTAGCTTGTGAGTGCATCAGCTAGCTAACATGCTGTGTGACTTGCTAGTCTAGTCTTTCACGCTCAGGTCTAGCTTCACCAGTCTATACTAGTGATCATGAGCCATGTGCAGATTTTTTATAGTAAGTTCTAGTTTGCATGTGATGACCTAAATGTTTACTACAATCTGAGTAGCTACAAGAACAAATTTTGTGTGAGCATCTTGGGGTACGGTTTCACTTGACCGCATTATTTAAGATACTAAATACTTGTCCCTCAGCAAGTCACGCAAAACAGTTGCTGGAAGGCATGCAGCAAAACAAAACACCAGAAAAAATCACAGAGTCTGTATTGTGTCCAAAGATGTGCAACATTTTAACAAGAATACTGAACTCTAGCGTACATAGACTATTTTCAGAGAAAACTGCTCTTGCAAACTGAATCATGCACAGTGCAATCTGTTGAAGTGTACTCCCAAAGTAGTCTCATTGCCATACTCTCACAAATGTCTCATGTTCTGAGGGACATGTCTTGTCAAATGTAATGGTTGATTACTACACAAAGAATGTCATAATTGCATTTAAAATCTTGATCTCAAAATGCCGACAGTTTAGTGCTGAAGAACATTTACATCTTCTTTAATTTTACCTTGCTCCTCCCTATCACAAAGCCTCTCTGCCCCCAGTTTCCATGACAATGTTCTCGTTTGGGGTACAGTGTGTGTCAAATTGCTCCACAGACGTTTAAACTAGCATGAGCCTTAGCCTCATTCACAGCCTCACCCGTTTTTACCTTCCGTTTGCATTCACAATAATACACGGTAGCAGAAGACCAGCGTTCACAATAATACACGGGAGCGGAAGACCTGCTGGTCTTCCGCTCCCGTGTATTATTGTGAACACAAATGGAAGGTAAAAACACTGATCTTCCACTCCCATGTATTATTGTGAACGCAAATGGAAGGTAAAAATGGGGAAGGCCTGGGAACGAGGCTACATAAGCCTGATGCTAAGACACTTATCCTGGTTTCTATCCAACTTTAATATGCTGCTTGCAGTTTCTGCTCTGGAAACAGCAAGCAACCAACGATGGGTACATGACTACATGGCCTAACTCATTTCCGGGCTCCACTAATAAGCTTGCAGTAAATCAAGTGAGGATACACTGAGAGTCTGGGAAAGAGGCTACACTTTGTCATAGCAACCCGCAAAAACATGAGGAATCCTGTCTAACTAGGGGTAGTCACTTATATGTCCCATGTAGAAGCATTTGCAACCGGGATCAAAATTGAATCAAGCAATCAAAGCCCTTTTGGGGGGCTGATCAAGGTGACCTCTGAACTGCTCAAATCAATTGATCAAGAACACAGAAGGGAATGATCAAGCAATTAAGCACACTTTTTGCCAATCAAAAACCTTGATCCCAGTCGCAAACGCTTGAACACACGGCATGTGACTACCCCTTGGTCTTAGTAGGAAAGTCTTAGTCTTAGTAGGTAACAGGTTAGCTCACAAGCTAGGGACGAACATGATCACAGTACTCAATATTAAAATACTGACTGAACCGGTTGGGGGTTTTTACACGAGTCCAGTATTAGCTACATAATTTTCTTGCTATAAAATTAAGTTGCACAATCTCTTTGAATACAATACAGACTACCTGATGTGGTGTTTTGTTGCTGCATGCCCTCCAGCAACTCAAACTCGACTCGAGGAGCTATTTACCCTTCGCAGAGAGGTGTGGCTTGCGAGACTACATGTCTGGATCCAGTTCCATGGCGCTCTGCGCGCGCAATGCGCACATTACAGTTTATGACGTCACCACATGGAGTTGGGTGAACTTAGTGAACCCCTAAATTTCGAGGTCTGCGTGTAGACTGTGGGCTCGATTCTGGGGCTTTTCTACTTACGACGGAGTTATTTGAACGTACCAATCAAATTGTAGCATTTCCAATTACTCGGGCGGCCCACTAGCGCCCTAGCGCTTGTGCGGATGCTAATTGGTGATAATTGAAGCCATGTAGTGGTGAGAACGTCCATACATGGTCAGCGCCGGCTGTGTTCAAACCCTGCTGACGTGTGCAAAAGCCCCAGAAAGGCGCGCAATGTTACCAGACGGATTTTCCGTAGGTTGTTTCCGGCTGGTCACGAGACTACCGCTATATAGAGCGATTGCACGTGACGTCATTACGTTCGAGATTACGAAGGAAATCAGAAAACAGCCGCCATTTTGGTGCACAACGAGATAGGAGCTTCTATGGCGATCTTCACGAAATGAGTGATATACTTATAATGCTTCTAATATGTGTTGAATCGGACAAAATACCATTGCTACATAAGTTAAAACAGCTATATAAACGCTTACCTGTGGGTGTTTTAATCGATATCGCATATACTGCTAATAACATACTGTACAAGTTGTGCACCAAAATGGCGGTTCATTTCTAGTATACGGAATTGTGATCACGTGCTGAGAACGCTCTATAGCTAGCAGCGCAAAAATTGCTCATACAAAAAAACAAAAACGTAATATATTATGAATTCAGATCTTCGATCCGGAGAGAATTACAGAAGATGCCAGGCTACCGCGCAGCACCAGTTCACGAGAGGGTGGGGCTTGTCTGCCCTCACTGCAAACTACTGCTGAGAAGTGCAGTGCAAACTGACGATGGGGTGCGCCTCTGTCAGAGTTGTTTCAAGGAGATTGCGGAGTAAGTCTGACGTGTACATGTTGGATAGACCAGTGCATGCATGTGCCCAGCTATACGACAAGACAAGTAGATAGAATGCATTGTTGATACTCCACTAGCGCATGCAGGCACAGATAGGGATGGGCATGATATAGTTGTACTGGAAAAAACAAACAAACAGAAAATGGCAATTAAGATGCTGCACATAACTGAACTATGAATATTCAACATGTCACATTTGTCAAGTCAACCCAATCCAGTGCTACCACAGAACAAACATGACACCACTAATCATATTCTTGAGGACCAATGAATGGAATGTTGCCACACAGAGCTAGCTAAATTCAACCTATTAATATGCATGAGGAGAGATATTGCCTGACTTCCAGCCGGAATTACATGCCTTTAATGAGATTCATTGATCTCAATCGGGACACTAACAACGTTCACAAGTATCCAAAGAGGGTTAATGAGGTTCATATCCCAGTTCTGTTCAGGTTTGAGTCTATGAAAGGCTTAGAGCATACTCATAAATATTCAACATCATTAACCCATTCCTTTCAACCCCAAGCCAAGCTGCCAGTGTTTCAGCAGAAGATCAATAATGAGGTTCATGAGAGTCAGCATACCCTAACCCTCCCATTGGACAGCTGACTGAACCCAGGGTTGTTCATGGGTAATGCTGAGGTCTAGTTAAAGCCAACTTATTAATATTCATGACATGGACAGAAACACTCCAGATTTTAGAGCTCTGCAGGCTTTAATTAGATTCATAGGCTCACTTAGGGCTCACTTAGGGTTAGGAAGATTAGGGTTAATGGGATTAGGGTTAGGAATTTTAGGGTTAAGGCAAACTAGGGTTAGGGCTAGGGCTAGGCTTAGGGTTTTAAGGTGGCACGGTCGTCACTCGGCGGAGGTTAACGAAAACATAAACCTGGGTTACAGTCAGGACCAGGGTTACTCCTAGTTCCAGGATTAGGGTTTGCTTTAGGGCAATCTTGCTTTGCCTAATTTTAAAAAGGGTTTTAGTAGCTTATTAATATATTCATGAACCCCAAATTGCCACTCGATGGACGCATCTACACGCTCACTGTAGGTAGCGTCCCAACCACCAATGTATCTCAAAACAATCTATGCCAGATTTTGTTCAAAGCTACTCTCAAAGTCAGGCTAGACTCATGTTTGTCACTACTCTTGGAATGGACAACTTTGACTGCACCAAAATGAATGCACATTTTAAAAAATTCACAGCTTGTCTACAGGAGGGGCTCATTCACGAGTGGAAGCAAGCATTACTAGCCCCACCTCTCTCCCTTATGTCGCTAAACAACTCACGGCTCTGTTCCACACACAGCCACCGTTCAGCTCCCTTGGCTGTCAGACTGTAGCACCAACGATAAATTGCGTATTCTAGTTAAAGCCCATCCCAGCACTTGAAGCACCTGGCCACGGTCACCAACTAGGCTAGGCATACGGCCGCGAGACCTGGGCCTACTCAACAAACACAGTCTTGGCCACTGTGGCCTTTCTGCTTCTTCTAGACGCAAGCTTGCTTTCACAAGCAGACATTACGCACTACTCACAGCTACTGACACTACAGCACTCTACTAAACTCCTTTTTTTTTGTTTTTTTTTGTTGTTTTTTTTTAAGTCGATCTAAGCTTATTTTCAAAGTTCCGACCACCACATGAAGGGTGCCGCCAGGCCACATCTTAACTAACTTAATTATAAACTGATTATTGGATTATTGGATGGCAATGCCGACAGGAAACGGGGAAAATCCCCAATTTTACGGACCGTGAACGGTTTGAGACTCTCAAAACGGACTGTGCGCTAAAATTTTAACAAGACAAAGAAGTCTATCAGCTTGGATTCCAGGTTTGTTGACCTTAAAAATCCAGGGTACTGTGCCACCTTAAGTGAGACATTTGTAAAACACGGATCTCTAGCAGCAACTAATCTGTATTGTTTTTGTGTCTCCATTTTCAGACTACCTGAGTACTACTGTGATAACTGCAGCATTGCAGTGCACCCAGACAAGGTGAGGAGGACCTTTGTCACTGACTAGTATTCAGAAGGTCCCAGATTCAATTTCCAGCTGCACCCCTATGGATTTTCCTTCCAGCAATTTCTTGTGATTGCAAATTAGCCTCATACTCAGACCTTCGTCACACAGAGCTAAAATTATCCTTGACATTTACAGTTCATTTCAGATGTTCTCTAATGATGGTCATGCTCTTGCACACACTCACACACAGTTCTATTCAGACAGAGCAGTACAGCGAGACGTCATGGAGGTGTTAGTGAAATGTGAGAACCATAGTACAGGGTGTCCCTGGACTGGACAACTGAAGAACTGGGAGGTGAGGTGGGAGGGAGGGAGGGAGGGAGGGAGGGAGGAAGGGAGGGAGGGAGGGAGGGGGGGGGGAGGAGGAGGAGGAGGAGGGGAGGGGATGAGAGGAGGGAGAGAATGTGTATGTAGGATGAAAAGGATAAGTATGTGGAAAGATAACGTGCTGGATTATACTGCTCTCTTTCTCCCTCCCTCACAGGACCACATTGATGTGTGTGTCTACCAAGCAGTCACGTGTCCCCACAAGGGATGTGGAATGGTGCTACCATACAACCAACTTGAGTCACATGAACTGACCTGCCCCTTCAGGAGAGTGATATGTGAGCACTGTAACACAGAGCTCACCATTAGCCAACTAGAGGTAAGAAGATAAAACTAATGGGTAGTGGGAATTGAAATTTGCTAAAACTGTCAATTTTTCTTAGCAATAGCCATGTATGTCTGTGCTGCTGTGCTAAAATGTTTACTCTCGCTTTTGTTGTTGTTGTTGCTGATCCACAATGTTTACCCATGCTTAAATATATATCATGTTTTGTTTTATTTTTTCTATCAAGTTGGTTGGTATTGAAACTATTGAGGGACTGTATGTTGATAATAAAACTTTGGGTGCACTATCTGTTGGAATGTATTAATAATAAAACTTTGGGTGCACTTTAGGGGTCGAACAACTGTATCATATCAGTCTTTACTTTCTGCAGTAGTGTAATTGTTGCTCATTTGTACTCACACACACACACACACACACACTCACACACACACACACACACACACACACACACACACACACACACACAGTCTCATCTTAGTGAGTGTCCAAAGCTCCCCATCACTTGTGAACAATGTCGAGAACAGTTGGAGAGAGAAAATGTACGTGTGTGTGTGTGCGCGCGCTATACTAAATACGTCTATTTTGAAGAAGTACAAAATATTGTTACCATGGTGATGGTTGCTAAATATTGCCTAATACATAAATTATGGAAGTACTGGTAGTTTGTATCCTGTCAGTTATTAATTTGTCTGCACCGACTTGTATTTTTTTACAGCTGAAAGATCATTTGCTAAATCAGTGCAGAATCGAAGAGTGTCTGGTTTGTGATCAGAAGGTATGTTACACATGTGCAGACTTGTGGGTATATGGAGGGGGAGGGGTCTAGGGCTCCCCCGCCCCTTGTTGTTCCTATTGGTCACAGTGCAGCCTCTATGTGTTAATGTTGCATGTTGACTAGAGGATACAAAGTGCTGCAAACACTACACAGAACATGAAAAGATACACACACACTTGTACATGTCAGCAAGTCGTCTTGCTCCCAGACTCCTGCCAAGAAACAGTCATTAAGTTGACCTAGGATGTGGTAAGGACCAATAATTAGATTGAAAGATTCTTAATTACATAGTAGCAGTACATTTTTGCACCTCAATTTGATGTTTTTTGTTTGTTTGTTTGTTTGTTTGTTTGTTTGTTTTGTATTTGTTGCATGGTTACATGGAAATGCAACGTCCTAAGCCATTCACAAGGCTGGAGTCTGGACATACAACTGTCAGCAAGACGAACTAGCAAGCCCCCTAATTAGAGCCGACACCAGCTGTTGCTATGACAACTGACAAGGTATGTGATGGTGCAGAGCATGGAAAACATAAAATGGAAACTGAAATGAAAAACTGGAAACAGAAATCTAAGATTATTGCTTTCCATGTGCCTGCAGACAAATCTGTTATTTTAGCCTAGCACTTTGCATGCCATATGGACACTTGACAGTTAGTCCAGCATGAGCAATTTGGTTGATTCAGATTGTGAACACTTAGTTTAATAACGGTACATTTTCACTAGAGCTGCAAAGATACATTTCAGAACTGTATCGATTATCGGTCAGGTAACATAACGCAATTCTCGAAGTAACTTGCTTACTATTCGACAACAACTTGCCTGCCATTTTCTCGCTGGCCTGCAAATATGTGGCTTCACGATGTGTTCTGTGTACGGAAACTTATTATCTATGCACAAGCGACACATAACAACGGCTATCGCTCCACCAGGATAACCAAAGTACCACTAACCCCATGTTTTTCTCTTCTATTTGACCAAGACACTTCCTATCTCTTTCTCGCTCTGCGTACGCCAATCATGTTGTGTATCGATACATCTAAAATTGTATCAATACGCTTATCGCTCGAGAGCAGAATCACAAATTTGATGTACATGTATCATTGTGGCTCTAACCACTACACAAAATTCGGAGCTTACTACTCTGTGTACAGTACAACTTGTTGAGAAAAACGTGTGTGTGTTTAGTCAAGATCAAATGTTGTTACAGGTTCATCCGGCGACATGAAGAAATGAATCGTATGTTCATTCAAGGTTAGCCTAAAGGTCAAAGGTTTTATGCATGCCAGCTTCCACAGCAAGCCAACTTGCACTTTGTATCCAGATGTGAAGACACACGATCAATAGTCATTTGTAGGTTCACAAGATTATTCACATGTTAGTATAGGTAATAGCACAGTTTACTGTGGTATTTGGGATTAATAGCACGAGTAATGCCCTAAATAGCATGAGGCGAAGCCGAATGCTATTTAGGGCATTACAAGTGCTATTAATCCCAAATTCCACAGTAAACTGTGCTATCACATGCTAATAGTAAACAATAATTCTTGTATAGTATAAGCTATATTTGTATACTATAAACTATGCCATAATGTTTACAGGAAACAATATCAGTGTAGCTATAAACTATGCTATAATTTACAAGTAAACAATATCAGTGTACTGCTGTGCACATTGACCAATCAACTTTTTCTCAGTAGATAGCCATGTGAGCAATCTCATTGGTTGTCCCAGATGCCTATTACAAAAATAATAGGTGTAATAGACATAGGCACTTTATACTGGGACTAAACTAAGTATACTATTAGTGTAGAAAGAGGATGCGCTGTGTGTGAATTGATAAACGCTTGGTTTGGAAATACATTAACTTGCTGTATTTGTGTTGTCCAATTCTATTGCAGTTGGAAGCCATCAAATATTCCTCATTAAGGCCATAGGAGCCACTGTGACCAAGGACGGTCATTACTGGTGACTGTACTGGTTTTGTGAGCTACTACGTTTTTGTGCTGCCACTCACTAGTAGCGCACAAGACTCAATCAAAGTTCAAAGTGTAAACACTTGGAAATGTGCTCATTATCAATTGAATGGCTGCCATTGGCTGGTGCATTTCCCAAAGAAAAGCTTCAGTCCAAAGTTGTCATGTGCCCGTTCGAGAAGCCACCAGAAGCAGAAGAGGAAGTTTGTGTAGCTTTTCTGGGAGATCCCCTAGATTTTCTGGGGGATTAGATCATGACATGCTTTGATGCTTTGGTACTTTGCCAGACAGGCTATTTCTTGCTTTCTGTGTGTTGAGAAGGATCTAGAAGCAGTTAAACAAGAGCAGGAATTGATGGCTACCAAAAATGTTTTGTTTGTTGTTGTTTTTATACCTACTACTCTTCAGTATAATGTAAACTATTGCCATAACTTCATTTCATTTACTTCCTGCGACATCATGTGCAGGTGGATCGTGAAACGAAACAGGAGGTCTCGTTGCTACCCACTTCTTTCGATGATGCAACTTCAAGCTCAAATGATAGCTCCTCTGCTCTAGAGATCAGCAATGAGAGGAACGCACAAAACCCGATCCATTTAGCAGACCAGAAGAATGTTTTCTCACATTTTCAGACGCTAGCTCTTCGACAGAGAGTAACCAATCATGACATTGACGTCATGAGAGCAGCGTTAAAACAAGCGGAAAGAGACATCACTGAAGGAAAAGACACCATCTCAGAATTTCAGCTCGGCCAAGAGAAATTGCTGAACAGTTTTGAGGAGCAGTGTCGACGCTTGACAAGTCTTCAAGAGCAGTTTCACACACAGGGCAATGGCAGTCGAGGGAGGGTGGTCGATAAAAATCTTCTTAGTCGACTGGAAGCGCTAGAGAAATCGTCAGAAGAAAAGAATAGGATAATTCGACAGCAAAGCCAGCAGATATCTGACCTCATGCGCACTGTGGATAGTTTGAGACCGATGGGTTCAAAGTCCAGAGACAACCGAACATTGTCGTACACAGCTACTACTGGTCACGAGGAAGGATGGCTTGAGGGGAGAGTGGCGCAAATGGAGAAGAGTTTAGAAGAGCTCACAAGGCAGACGACAGCCCTCAAGTGCCACACCCGAGAGCTTGAGATGCAGTTGCAGGCATCACTTGCTAGCACACATACTGGATCCTTCCTGTGGAGGGTGCCAGATGTCTCCCGGAGGAAGCGTGATGCTATAGAGGAGAGGATCACCAGTATTTACAGTCCTCCATTCTACACAGGGAGGTGAGTGTTGGAACTTGGTTTTTGTTTGGACTATCATGACCAACCCATGCGTCCCCTGCCTCCCTGTCTCCAGGAATGGCTACAAGATGTGTATCCGGGCCTACCTGAACGGAGACGGCTCAGGCTACAAGACTCACCTTTCTCTCTTCTTTGTGCTGATGAAAGGAGAGTATGACGCACTACTGAGGTGGCCCTTCGACTACAAAGTGTCCATGATCCTAGTTGGTAAGGAGGGAGGGTGTTGTATAGATTGGCTTGCACTGGTACATGTATGTTAGTTTCATACACAAGGAGGGGGGGAGAACTCCCTCCTCTTGTGATTTTGGCAACTTATAATATTAGTGATGAGTCTCGGACTATAAGAGTTACTTCAAAATGGCTTGACCTCAGAGAAGGAAATTTTCTGGGGGGCCTGCCCCCTGACTCATGCTTCAAAGAAGTACAGCCTAACCTGATGTAGTGGTTCATGTGTGCTTCAGTCCTAGACCTTGTGTGGTGAAGATATGTTTACATTGAATGTAGAGCTGGGAATCGGTAGTGATCCTTAAAATTGATTATCAGTCTCCACTGATAATCAATTTTAACTCCACTAACTGATGATAAACAATATATCAGTGGAAACAATAATATAAACAGGAAGGACCTCCCACATAATTTTTATTCATAGACCTCCAATAATAATTGTATAATATATATACAAGCATGGTATAATGGGTATATTCAATAGTACAGTTAAACACAAATCTGACATACTGCGCATGTGTGAAAAATCAAGGCCAAACCTGTGCCAAAACTGTCTCTGCACCTTGCATATATAGTGTTTTGGGTATGCAGTTTTAAAAATGGAATTCGTCTAATTATGCACAGTCTTAGAGGTTAGGAGAGGTTCAATCAGTTCCATGTAGACACAGCTGTCATTTCTTCCTCTTTCTCTGTCCCCTTCCCTCCTCTCTTCACGCTGTCTCCCTCTCCTCCCTCCCTTTCTCCCTCCCCCTCCCTCCTCTCCTCTCACTGTCTCCCTCTCTTCCCTCCCTTCCTCCCTTTCTCCCTCCCCCCTCCCTCCCCCTTCCCTCTCCCCTCTCCCCCTCCCCTCCTCCCTCCCTCCATAGACCAAAACCACCGTAAGCACATTGTCCAAACCTTCAAGCCCACTCCAGAGAGCAGTTCATTCCAGAGGCCTCAGTCAGACATGAACGTAGCCTCTGGGTGTCCCCAGTTCACAAAACTCTCGACTCTGGACGATGATAACTATGTGAAGGATGATGTCATGTACATCAAGTGTATCGTCGATACATCACGCATATTCCACCCTTAATTGGGTGAACCTGCTGAACCAGATATTTGCTACAAGGCATGATCTTGTTACTGAAGCTGTGAATCTTTTAAATTCAGTTAGACACTACAGTTGACTGACTTGTATTAGGTTGTGTACGTATAAATACATGCACGAGTTACGTTACGTAGATTACAAGCAAATTTAACAAGTTGACTAGCTATGAAGCTATTATGACACTGTTACTATCTGATCAGACACGAATAATTCAGTTACATGTTTAACAATTTCATGTTTAACAATTTCATGTTTAACGATTTCTTATGAATTATGTAGACTGTAGATTTGGTCACATGCAAGCCATAATGTGACAAATGCAGGTCGATGCTAGATTGCAACCAAATTTCAGTGTCCACAAGCTCATGTCAACAAGGAAGGCTACATACAGTAATTAAACTATTTGTTACAAAGTCACTGTAAGGGAGAGAGAGGGCTGTAATGGTGGCAGAAACATCTTTATTAAAGTGGTAATCACTGATCTTTACACAGCAGTAGCTATATTGCAAAACCCTAAAAAGGAACTGCTATGGACAGTATATAAGAATGTAATAACCTGTTACCTAGGCAACACAAGAATGTTGCTCATATCTTCTACTTGTAGGTAACAGGTTATATAATAGTTATATGCCTCCCTGTGGGGTGGTCTTGCACACTAGTATACCGACATGCACCAATTAATTGTAACCCGACCACAGGGAGGGATACATCTATGTTAGCTACATTGCTAAAAATGTGGACATTGCTACTACATTATACGAAGTAAAATTTAATAATGTAGGCCTACTGCTGTTTGAGGGTGAAAGTAAAGAAGTGTGAACGAACACTGCTATTTATAGCCATACACTACTGAGGATACACCTTATTGGAGGTCAAAGGTTGGTGTCCTCCCCTGCCTCTTCATCATGCACAGCGGTCCAACAACCTGGGACTTCTCAAGTTGGTAACAGATAACCTTCCTCTTCGTTTGAACCTTGTGACTCCTTGCAACCAGAAGTTGTGTACACAAATTCGTGTGGTGGCAAACTTTATAAGGCTAAATTATATTGGAAAGGGACCGGTTTTTGCAGGGTTGATGATATATTCATGATGTGCACAGCTTTTGGGTTTAAAACAGCAGTAAGGTGAGCAGTAAGGCGAGCTAAGGATATTGCAGCCTAGTTTCCAGGCCACTCCAGAGTTTACCTCGCAGACCGTGGAGAAACTCCCAGACGTTTCTCTGCAGAGTTCATTAAAACAACCTTATGAACTCTGTACTCGTCTGGCTCTGACGTCTCTGGTGGGGAATCCCCTAATAAACATCCACTCGCATATTTGGCAAAAACTTACATCCGTGGCGTCTCCGGGTCATTTCTTGGGGAATCGCCTATGCCAGCCTCAAGTATATAGCTAAGCTATATAAACTTGTAAGCAAAACGCTGTACGCATATAAAAGCAAAGCTGAGCAATACAGAGTAAATTCAAAGCCGGAGAGAATTACCGAAGATGCCAGGCTACCGCGCAGCACCAGTCCACGAGAGGGTGGGGCTTGTCTGTCCCCACTGCAAACTACTGCTGCGAAGTGCAGTGCAAACTGACGATGGGGTACGCCTCTGTCAGAGCTGTTTCAAGGAGATTACAGAGTAAGTCTGGCGTGTTGGATAGACCAGTGCATGCACATGCACGTTTTGTGTAGCTGTACGACTGACAAGTAGATAGAGAAAATGCGTTGTTGATACCCGGACTAGCTAGCGCATGCAGGCAAAGATATAGGCTGGATGGGTAACATAGCTGAATTAGAACTGAAAACAAACAAACAAAAAAAGGGCCCAAGTGAGACCGTCTGATTTGTAAAACACAGATTTCTGCGAAACTGTAACAGCAACTAATCTGTATTGTTTTTGTGTCTCCATCTTCAGACTACCTGAGTACTACTGTGATAACTGCAGCATTGCAGTGCACCCAGACAAGGTGAGGAGGACCTTTGTCACGGTTCATATCACTAGTGGCTCCAGTTTATCTACCACATTGATGACTGCAACTAACATTTTGTGAAACCATAGATAGTAGCTCTACTATCTATGTTGAAACAAAACACATTCTCTTTTTGTCCTATTCACATTTTCAAATTCAAAACTTTCAGTTCCGAGTGGGATTAACAAGATAGCTCAGCTGGATTTCTTCAACATAGGTGCCTAATCAGATACTTTATTTAAATATTAGGAAGGCATAAACAAAGAAGTCTTTACTTTTTACCATGCTTAGGTATGAGTAGTTTAGGTGCTAATCACAAATTTTGTAAACTCGAATTTGTGGTATCTAACTTGTTAAGTGCATTCAAGTGTCACTGTTTTCAGTGGCTCTGTGGTAAGAACGCCTGACTAGTATTCAGAAGGTCCCAGATTCAATTTCCAGCTGCATCCCTATGGATTTTCCTCCAAAGCTTACTTTAGGCAATTTCTTGTGATTGCAAATTAGCCTCATACTCAGACCTTCGTCACACAGAGCTAAAATTATCCTTGACAAGTTTTACAGTTCATTTCAGATGTTCTCTAATGATGGTTATACTTTGCACACACTCACACACAGTTCTATTCAGACAGAGCAGTACAACGAGACGTCTTGGATGTCTTAGTCATATGCGAGAACCATAGTACAGGGTGTCCCTGGACTGGACAACTGAGAAACTGGGAGGTGAAGAGGGAGGGAGGGAGGGGAGGAGGGAGGGAGGGAGGGAGGGAGGGAGTGTGTATGTGGGATGAAAGGGGAGAGATAAGTATGTGGAAAGATAACATGCTGGAATATTGTCATCATACCCCTCCCTTTCTCCCTCCTCCCTCCCTCCTCCCTCCTCCCTCCTCCCTTCTCCACCTTCCTCCTCCCTCCCCTCCCTGCAGAACCACATTGATGTGTGTGTCTACCGAGCAGTGACATGCTCTCACAAGGGATGTGAGGCAGTGCTACCATACAACCAACTTGAGTCACACAAACTGACCTGCTCCTTCAGGAGAGTGACTTGCGAACACTGTGACACTGAACTCACCATTAGCCAACTAGAGGTAAGAGTCAAACTAATGGGTAGTGGGAAGTGGCATAGCCAGGCTGGGGCACACTGGGGCACGTGCCCTAGCAACTAGAGGCCGTGCCCCACCAGTTCAGGTATTCATGTGAATTGTTGTCGTTCGCGAATCAGGCGCTAAACGGTCTTGAAATCGAACGGCGCAGTATCGCAATGTATATTCACAGAATTACGAGTCTTGTATGCTCACCATACGCGAGTGACGTACACTGCACTACGATATGGCCTCACAACCGACCTGGGAGGCTGTAAAATCCCCAACATTTCCTGGGAGAGCATGCCCCAGCCCTCCCTAAATGCTTATACACTTCGCACAGAATTGCGTACAAACGTAGTGTGCCCATGCTGTGCCCTAGCATCGGCGATGTCCTGGCTACGCCACTGATAGTGGGAATTGAAATTGCTAAAACTGTCAATTTTTCTTAGCAGTAGCCATGTATGTCTGTGCTGCTGTGCTAAATGTTTACTCTCGCTTTTGTTGTTGTTGTTGCTGATCCACAATGTTTACCCATGCTTCATATATCATGTATTTTTTCTATCAAGTTGGTTGGTATTGAAACTATTGAGGGACTATATGTTGGAATGTATTAATAATAAACTTTGGGTGCACTTTATGTTGGAATGTATTAATAATAAAACTTTGGGTGCACTTTAGGGGTCGAACAACTGTATCATATCAGTCTTTACTTTCTGCAGTAGTGTAATTGTTGCTCATTTGTACTCACACACACACACACACACACACACACACACACACAGTCTCATCTTAGTGAGTGTCCAAAGCTCCCCATCACTTGTGAACAATGTCGAGAACAGTTGGAGAGAGAAAACGTACGTGTGTGTGTACAAAATATCATTACCTTAGTGATGGTATATTGTCTAATACATACTGCCAATAAATTATGGAAATTGTCAGTTGTTAATTTGTCCACCCTGACTTTTGTTCTTTTTTTTTTTTTTACAGCTGAAAGATCATTTGCTAAATCAGTGCAGAATCGAAGAGTGTCTGGTTTGTGATCAGAAGGTATGTTACACATGTGCACACTTGTGGGGTATGCTGTTGTGGAGGGGGAGGGGTCTAGGGCTCCCCCGCCCCTTGTTGTTCACAGTGCAGCCTCTGTGTGTTAATGTTGCATGTTGACTAGAGGATACAAAGTGCTGCAAACACTGTACACAGTGCATGAAAGGATACACACACGTACATGTCAGCAAGCCGTCTTGCACCCAGACTCCTGCCAAGAAACGGTCACTAAGTTGACTTGAATGTGGTAAGGACCAATAATTAGATTGAAAGATTCTTAATTACTATATTGGTAGCAGTACATTTTTGCATCTCAATCTGTTTGTTTGTTTGTTTGTTTGTTTGTTTGTTTGTTTGTTTGTTTTGTTTTGTTTTGTTTTGTTTTGTTTTGTATTTGTTGCATGGTTATGTGGAAATCCAACATCCTAATCTGTTCACAAGGCTGGAATCTGGGCATACGACTGTTCAGCAAGACGAACTAGCAAGTGCCCTAATTAGAGCCGACAACAGCTGCTGCTATGACAACTAACAAGGTGTGTGGATGATACAGAGCATGGAAAACATCATAAAATGGAAACTAGAAACAGAAACAACTTTTCTTTTTACTCACTATTCAGCTTCTGGCTCGAGTATAATCTGTACTCGAGTGTTATTCTCAAGGTTACGTGTTAGCTTCCACAGCTAGCCAACGTGTCTTACCCTGTGATCTTCAGACAGAGTGGAAAGGTTTGACATAATGTTAGAACTGGTGTGAAATTTGCTGCAAAGTCTTCTACGTTGAGTATGTATTATTACCTGTAACAACATGGTCGTCACTTTAGGTGTATAGTAGATGGCTATGCAGCATAGTTCACTCCTTTATATATTTTGTGTCCAAGAGTGTGACAAAGTATGTGGACTTGTATAGCTAGCTGTGATCCATGCACGTGAACTTTGACCTCTCAACTGAGAAGGAAATCTGGAAGCTGACCTAGCTTATGCAAGCAAAGCTTCTAGTAATTTTGAACCCTGATTTCCAGTCCTTTCTCCATTTTCAGTTTCCATTTCCTGCTTTCCATGTCCCCCAAACCTGTGCTTATTTTATTCCAGCATGAGGTTGGTTTAGATTATTTCCTATTTCCTCCTCCGACTGTGAACACTTATGACTTGGTTTGATAAAGTACATTTAACTTTTGCTAGAGCTGCAAAGATATGTTTCAGTACTGTATCGATGCTTGCTATCTCTTTCTCACTCTGCATATGTGTGTCTATCACGACCAGAGTGCACCACTCGCCTACGTGACAACCACGGTATGTATCGATACATATAAAATTGTATCAGTACACTTATCGCTTGAGAACAAAATCACAAAATCGATATATCATTGCGGCTCTAATCTGCACACAAACTGCTACTCTGTGTACAGTACAACATGTTGAGACAAACGTGTGTATGTTTAGTCAAGATCAAATGTTATCCCAGGTTCATTGTCTGTACCTGGAGATGACATGAAGAAATGAATCGTATATTCCTTCAACGTTAGCCTAAAGGTCAATAGTTATATGCATGTCAATTTCCACAGCAAGCCAACTTGCACTTTGTATCCAGATGTGTGAAGACACGTGACCGATATTCGTTCGTAGGTTCACGAGATTATTCGCAACAAGGTATGTTGAGTATGGAGGATGCACTGTGTGTGAGTTGATCCACGCAGGGTTTGGAAATACATTTAACTTGCTGTATTCATGTTGCCCAATTCTATTGCAGTTGGGAGCCATCATCCTGTCTCTCATTATTTGAGCAAGGTCACAGGAGCCACTGTGGCCAAGCACGACTGTAACTGTACTGGTTTGTGTGTGCTACCGTGCTTTTGTACTGCTGCTCGTTATAATCACACAAGACTCAATCAATCAAGGTTCAAAGTTTATACTCTTAGAAACGTGCTGTTGGCTGGTGAATTTCCCCAAAGTAAAGCTTCAGTTCCAGGTAAGTCCAAAGTTGTCAGGCGGCTTTTTCAGGTGGTTTGTGAAGCCACAGGAAGCAGAAGAGGAAAGTTTGTGTAGTGTTTCTGGGAGAGCATGCCCCCAGACCCCCTAGATTTTCTGGGGGAGTAGATCATGACATGCTTCGATGGTT
Source organism: Agelas oroides (assembly GCA_949130485.1). Taxonomy (NCBI): domain Eukaryota; kingdom Metazoa; phylum Porifera; class Demospongiae; order Agelasida; family Agelasidae; genus Agelas; species Agelas oroides. Next base: position 858,642 of record OX422193.1, on the reverse strand, counting down.
TAGTACTTTGCCAGACAGACTATTTCTTGCTTTCTGTGTGTTGAGACACTTGAAAGATCTAGAAGCAGTTAACAATTAAGAGCAGTAATGATGGCTACCAATAATGTTTTGTTGTTGTTGTTTTCATACCTACTACTCTTCAGTATAATTACCATCACATCATTTCATTTACTTCCTGTGACATCGTATGTGCAGGTGGATCGTGAGACAAAACAAGAGGTCTCGTTGCTACCCACTTCTTTCAATGATGCAACTTCAAGCTCAAATGATAGCTCCTCTTCTCTAGAGATTAGCAATGAGAAGAATGCACAAAACCCAATCCATTTAGCAGACCAGAAGAACGTTTTCTCACATTTCCAGATGCTAGCTCTTCGACAGAGAGTGACCAATCATGACATTGACTTCATGAGAGCTGCATTAAAACAAGCAGAAAGAGACATCGCTGAAGGGAAAGATACGATCTCAGAGTTTCAACTTGGCCAAGAGAAATTGCTGAACAGTTTTGAGGAGCAGTCTCGACGCTTGACAAGTCTTCAAGAGCAGTTTCACACACAGGGCAATGGCAGTCGAGGGAGGGTGGTCGATAAGAATCTTCTTAGTCGACTGGAAGCACTAGAGAAATCGTCAGAAGAAAAGAATCGAATAATTCGACAGCAAAGTCAGCAGATATCTGACCTCATGCGCACTGTGGATAGTTTGAGACCGATGGGTTCAAAGTCCAGAGACAACCGAACATTGTCGTACACAACTGCTACTAGTCACGAGGAAGGATGGCTTGAGGGGAGAGTGGCGCAAATGGAGAAGAGTTTAGAAGAGCTCACAAGGCAGACGACAGCCCTCAAGTGCCACACCCGAGAGCTTGAGATGCAGTTGCAGGCATCACTGGCTAGCACACACACTGGATCCTTCCTATGGAGGGTGCCAGATGTCTCCCGGAGGAAGCGGGATGCGATAGAGGAGCGGATCACCAGTATTTACAGTCCTCCGTTCTACACAGGGAGGTGAGTGTTGTAACTTGGTTTTTGTTTGGACTATCATGACCCATGTGTCCCCCCTGCCTCCCTGTCTCCAGGAATGGCTACAAGATGTGTATCCGGGCCTACCTGAACGGAGACGGCTCAGGCTACAAGACTCACCTTTCTCTCTTCTTTGTGCTGATGAAAGGAGAGTATGACGCACTACTGAGGTGGCCCTTCGACTACAAAGTGTCCATGATCCTAGTCGGTAAGGAGGGAGGGTGTTGTATAGATTGGCTTGTACTGGTACATGTATGTTAGTTTCATACACAAGGAGGGGGGAGAACTCTGAGAAATTCCTCCTCTTGTGATTTTGGCAACTTATAATATTAGTGATGAGTCTCGGACTATAAGAGTTACTTCAAAATGGCTCGACCTCAAAGAAGGAAATTTTCTGGGGGGCCTGCCCCCTGACCCATGCTTCAAAGAAGTACAGCCTAACCTGATGTAGTGGTTCATGTGTGCTTCAGTCCTAGACCTTATGTGGTGAAGTTATGCTTCTCCCTCTCTCTCTTCACCCCCCTTCCTCTTTCTCTCTCCCTTTCCCTCCCTCCTCCCTCCCTTCTTAGACCAAAACCATCGTAAGCACATTGTCCAAACCTTCAAGCCCACTCCAGAGAGCAGTTCATTTCAGAGGCCTCAGTCAGACATGAACGTGGCCTCCGGGTGTCCCCAGTTCACAAAACTCTCAACTCTGGACGATGACAACTATGTGAAGGATGATGTCATGTACATCAAGTGTATCATTGATACTTCACGCATATTTCACCCCTGATTGGGTAAACCTGCTGCATATTTCACCCTTAACTTGAAATAGAAATTGAGTTACAATTGGTGATACTCTATCGTACTCTCTTGTACTAATTTTGTCAACGAATTTGTAGCACAGTCTATAATACTTGTATTGCTATGTATGTATCTATAATTATATATTTATATGAAGATAATGAAAGTTGGATTGCCAACGTACCAACATTAAAATTACGTACACAAGTCTATATAGACTTGGAAAAAATACACTGGAAAACTAATAATTATTGTCATGCAAAGTCAGTGACTTGTCAAAGGGAGAGGGTGGTACAATGACATTGGGAAAAACGGTATAAAGGACATGATTGAATGTGTTTGGCTAGAGACAAAATCAACGATTTAAGGGTGAAAAGGTACAATGAAAATGGAGTGCTACTAGTCGTTGGTACAGCACAATCAGATGTGTACGTAAGAAGAGAGGAAGGTTTATAAGGACATTGTGACAACCATATTTTGTGGCAGTGTATGAGAGAGAAAAGTTACACAAATCAGCGATGTACAAGGGGTGGCAGGGATACTGTGCATGACATTGAAACAACAACCGTATAAAAAATGATTTCTTGTGTGTTGTGTGGACTGTAAATGAAATCAGTAATTGAAGAAAATCTAAACTGTGATCAACACAAGCTAATAGTAGCTGCACAAATGAAACGCTATATAGGCAACCTGGAGATTGTGATGCAACCAAGGCTGAGCTTTCACGAGGGTCAAGACCACGCTGTGCAACTGCAGCGATTTATAACGTTCACAGGCTTGTTGTCTTTTGTACGATACTGTGTTGGTGTGGACCACTGTGGAGAACATACTCGTACTGACACAGGAGAGGGGCATCTGAGAGAGAGAAAGAGAGGGAGGGAGGGAGGGAGGGAGGGAGGGAGGGAGGGAGGGAGGGAGGCAGGCAGGCAGGCAGGCAGGCAGGCAGGCAGGCAGGCAGGGAGGCAGGCAGGCAGGCAGGGAGGGAGGGAGGCAGGGAGGGAGGGAGTGAGAGAAAAAGTAAAGAGACAAAGACCGAATTAGCCTTGTTCCCAGGCCACTCACAGATTTTATCTCGCAGCTGTGGAGAAAATCTGGGAGTGGCCTGGGAACGAGGCTAGGAGCAAGCGAGAGTAAAGGATTTTGTTTATGTGTGAGAGAGAGAGAGAGAAAGAGAGAAATCGGTACAAATCTTCCAGATCTGGGGAATTGCCTTCTGATTGCTAGGTAGATACTCTTACTATGGGCTACTGAGCCCACAGCAGAGAAATGGAAGAACTGAAGCTCCATAGGTTTCAGTTGGTTTTAACTGTACATCTTCCTTCTCTCTCATGCTTGATGGTTGATTACACTGTGTATGAGATTCCTACAGAGGACCGTGACCGGGAGATGGGGACTGCTATTTCATATGGTCATTGCATGCAGAGTACTCACAACCAGTAGCAACTCTGTGGGCAAACTCCACTACATCTGCCAACGTCTAGTCTCTAGAGTGTGGGAGAGAAATGGCACAGAAATGGTGGACATTTAGCTGGCTATCTTGTACACTTTTCTCTGCATGGTGTGTACTGAAGCACTCACTGTATTGAGTACCATTTGTATGTGCTTTGTGTGTTATTCGTTAAACAACCTCCCTCCCCCCCCCCCCCCCCCCCCAAAAAAAAATAAATAAATAAAAAATTGCATATTTAATTTACCTTCCATCTCGTTTTCGTTTCTCCTTTCTCATTTTGATAGCTTTCCCGAACATTTTGATACTCGCTCATTCGGTAGCAACTGGCTGCACATTGACACTTTCTGATCACTGACACGCATTCTCCTCCTAGCAAACATAAGTATAACAAGTCTGTCTAATAATAGTGTTATTTAGTTAACTAAAACTGAAACACTTTTAGTAAGGTATATTTTCATTTGTACTAAAACTTTACTTTACTTTTTGTAGTTAAACTGAAACTACATCTCAAGCTGTGCTGCAGCAGTTATTGCCAAAACATGCACAGACAAGCATATGACTGACCATTTGGTCCATGAACAATCTCATTTGCAGTTTCAACCACTCTACATCTGTTATAATTTCCTGCAAGGAGGGAGGGGACATTAGCAACAATGTCAGCCCATCTAGTGCATTGTGGCACATAAAACTATTGCGATGCAGGAGTAAATTTATAGTGTACAAAGTGTAGATACTTGTAAGTAACAACAATTTGCTGTAAACTATACACATGTAATACATACATATATGATCAACATATTATAGTTTACTACAAACTTGGCAAAGTTCATGATCAACTAGAAAGAGCATGTTTTCTGTAATCATCCAAGGCCAGTGTATATTCAATATATATATAATTATCTGAAAGGTTCTTCAATTCCCACTATAGTAGAGCTACCATGCTGTAGCTACAGATCATGGCATCTAAGTGCATAACTCACAACACTTGTGTTTGTAACACTTAGCTGCTATTGCAGAATCCCTGTTAGCTAGATACCTGCTTTTAAGTCATAATTTACCTAGGAAACAAAAATTGCCAGCAGTTCAGTCCCATACATGTAAGCTAAGACTATGTTAGCCTAGGTCTTTCGTTCAGATCCTGTCTTGCAGATTTAGCAAAATCGAGAATGGGTGGTTTGAGGCTGAGTAAGCCCAGTCATAACCCATACCTTGATCATCCTGACAAGGGCTGTTCCCTGCACAGTGTCCAACATTAACAGCCCTCTCATTTGGAGTATCATGAAAATACACCATCCACTTGTGCATTCGACGACATTTGTTCAATCTCTCGGAACGATCACATGCACACCACTTAATGACATTAACATTCTGGGGACCTGGAGAGATATACATGTAAGTATGTAACCATAGCAACAGTCTTACTTGAGAAAGTGTAGATGAACAAAAATATTAGTAAATCTTTTGCATCCAGTATAAGAATACATGTTGTATCGATCTAGCCTCAGTCCCAGGCCATCAGTGATGTCATAATTATTACATTACTGTCGTACATTGCTGTGTAGACCCCTCTGTGGTGCAGCTAGTAGCTCATGTGATATTGTCTCCAGTGCACAAAATTTAGCAGTGCAACCATTAACAGCGGGTAAAACCAAATCAGCATGTGACACATCTCATCTTTCCCTCCTCTCTCCCTCCTCTCTCCCTCCCTTACTGCTAGTGACTGGCAGAACCCCTCAGCTGAGACATGCAAACTGATGACCTTTTGCCTGGAAGTTTGGCTAAAGTTAATATTTGTACTAGGAGCTGGAAGGTTTTGATAGTCATGGCCACATGGGAGGAGGGAAGGATGGTCTGGGTGGCGTATAAGGCTAGGCAAATGGATTGTACCTTGTGAACAGAGTTCTAACTCACGCAGGAAGTTGCTTTGTTGTAGATTAATAAATGATAGTCTTGTATCAAAAGTTATAGTCTTGCCCTGAGGCAGGGATGCCGGACGTTCGAAACTTCTTAGCTACATGAAGTGGTCTTTGCATATTCCAGAAGAAAGCTTTTTGTGAGCTCTATCGAGTGTTACCACTTTCTAGCTTCGTTCCCAGGCCTTCCCACCGTCCAGTTTTTGATCGCTTGCAGTATGTTTTTGCATACTGCAAGCGATCAAAATCTGGACGGTGGGAAGGCCTAGGATCCGCAACTTTCCAGTTACGCGTTCAATGTATGCGGAGGTTACGCCCATTTAAAATTTCCCCCCATTTTACCATACAAACTTCCAATGAGAAATCGACTCGTAAGATACAAATATCATGAAGACCATTTAATGGGCAAACTGTGGTATGACTTTGCAGTGGTTGCTCGAAGTCATTCCGGAGAACGAGCTGTTTCTTCAATTGACTTCCGGAATCGCTACCCGATGGCTACGGAGGAATCTCAGGTTATGTAATATTTTGTCAAGAGTTATGTAACATGAGTGCTAATTGATGTGACCAAGTAGGCTTAGATTTTAAGGAGAAATACTATGTGCTATCTATAAATCTGTACTTGGAGAAAGAAAAAAATTGCTAGGATATCGTGCAAACCTTCATCCAAGCCAATATAGCTATAGTAAGAGATATAGAAGTTCAGAGTTGGAAATAGAGGAAAGTACGCATCTAACTCTCTTAATTTCTAACGTGAGGCAATTCTAAGCATTTATATAATAAGTTGCAGTGTGAAAGCAAACAGCAATATTAAAGCTTATGTTACGATGGACAGTGTGTGCCTATTGCCTTGCCACAAGAACCTGCTTCTGGGCCAAAACGTTAACTTTCATTTAAGAGCTTTATTCAGACCAGGGTACAGGGTAGTTATAATTGATTAGAAATCTGAATTACAACAAAGATATAAAAGAGGTATA
>OX422193.1:172500-205000 GCA_949130485.1 Agelas oroides | reverse complement strand
GGAGGTGGAGGCTTTGGTCTCTGGTGAGTTACCTGGTGGGTGGGTCCATTGAAGGGGAGGGGATTGTAAGCGAGCACTTGAAGCTGCCATGTCCTTCCTGGCCCAGGGTGATTGACGGTGATGTCGATTGCTCTGGGCACCTGGTTGACGGTGATGTCAACCAGGTTGGTTGACGGTGAGGTCAACCACAGGTGGTTGACGGTGATGTCAACCAGGGCCTTAGGTGGTTGACGGTGATGTCAACCGGGGTCTTAGGTGGTTGACGGTGATGTCAACCGGGGTCTTATAGGTGGTTGACGGTGATGTCAACCGGGGTCTTAGGTGGTTGACGGTGATGTCAACCGGGGTCTTATAGGTGGTTGACGGTGATGTCAACCGGGGTCTTATAGGTGGTTGACGGTGATGTCAACCGGGGTTTTTTGTAGGCTGGGCCAGGGTGTTGTGGGTTGGGAGCATATTTGTGTCTCTGAAGGAAGGGTGGGAGCCTCAGAGAATGTTGTAGGTGGGAGGGAGCCTTCTTGTGTGTATGTACGTGCATGTGTGTGTGTGTGTGTAGTGTCTGTGTGTGTTGTGTTTGTGTGTTGTATGTATGCGTGTCAATATGTTATATGTATGTATGTGTGGTACATGCGTGTGTGTGACATTGTGTCAGGTTGTGCGTATACATGTGTGTGTGTACATGTGTATGTGTGTGCATGTGTGTGTGTGTATTGTGTGTGCATGTTTGTGACATTGTGTCAGGCTGTGCGTGTACATGTGTGTGTGTATTTGTGTGTGCATGTGTGTGATATTGTGTCAGGTGTACAGTTTGTGTGTTTGGGTGTACGCTTGTGTATGAGTGCATTGTTCGTGTGTGTGTGTGTGTGTGTGTGTGCGTGTGCATTGTGTGTGTACATTGTGTGTGTAGATCTGCCTTGACCACTCTTCGTCATAGTTTCGCCTGTCGGGTCATTTCTCTAGCAGCCATTGAAACGTATCTGTACTCCAAGGTTACCATTCCCATTTTTTGAGCATTTGAAGGTGACTAGTCCTCATATGAATGCAAGTGGGTGTTTGCATGTGCATGTATACCAGCCAGCCACACAAAAATAAATGTCAGGTACACTAAGTGGTGGTGTCAAAATCATGGTTGTGTCACATATAGTATCCATGTGAGTCATGGATATTATCCATGTGAGTCGCGTAATGTGCACTAACGTCATGTCACGTGAGTCACGTCACGTACACCAACATCATGTCACGTGAGTCACGTCACGTACACAAACGTCATGTCACGTGGGTCGCGCATTAATGACGTTATGTGCACTTGTTCGGTACATTAAGTTACACTAACCACCACCTAAAACTAACTAACCAACTAAGATAGTAACTGTGGCTGCATGGTTTGGCTGGTTAAAAACTCCCACTTGCATTCCTATGAGTATTTTTGTGACCTTCCATTTTTGAGCCTTAACAAGGAATGAGTAACTTTGGAGTGTGCATGTGCTTCAGTGGCTGCATTAGAAATGACCTGACAGGCAAAACTATGTGACGAAGAGTGGTCAAGACGGATCTACACACACATTGTACACACACAATGCACACACACACATACTCACACACACAAACAATGCACTCATGCACGAGCGTACACCCTAACACACAAGCTGTACACCTGACACAATGTCACACGCATGCACACACAAATACACACACACATGTACACGCACAACCTGACACAATGTCACAAACATGCATGCATGTGCCACACGTACACACTACACACATTTGTCCAGTACGTGTCAGTCCAGTACCTGTCAGTCCAGTACCTGTCAGTCCAGTACATGTCAGTCCAGTACATGTCAGTCCAGTACATGTCTGTCCAGTACCTGTCTGTCCAGTATATGTTCTTGTTAGGCTGGTAGTTCTGGGAATGTGTGCATGTCAGTGAGTGAGTAGTGAGTAGGTGCCTGGGTGGGTGGGTGCCTGGGCGGGTGGATGCCTGGGTAGGTGGGTGCCGGGGTGGGTGGGTGCCTGGGAGGGTGGATGGGTGCCTGGGTGGGTGGGTGGGTGCATAAGGGAGTGAGTGAGGGTGTGAGAGAGCGCATGACTTGGTTTGGAGGTTTGGGTGTGTGTTCTCTTGTAAGTAAGAGGTACGTCCATGAGTTTTTCCCCATGCATTTTTGTCCGTGGGTTTTTCTCCGTGGGTTTAAGGGGTGGCCCAAGGACATGGTAGTGGATAGTGTGAGCTTGCAGGGTTCCTCCTTGGAGATGGGCCTGCCTGCTGGGTCCTCGCTGGGACCTTAGTCATCCACCAAACAGGAGAGATCCTACTCGCCAGCTCGAACCTGGTACTGTGGCTCCAAGGTGCGGTGAGGACTTGTGACGGCAGCCTTGAGTTCGGAGCGCTAGCCTGGCCCACAGCACTGGTGCCCTCCCTCACCTCCCGGGGGTTGGCACAGAGGAGGCTCCACCATCCGCCTCCTACTCCCTCGCTTCTAGGGAGTCGATCGATTTTGATGAAAAGACGAAAAGAAAAAAAAAAAAGAATTGCTGTGACCTGATTTCCGATATGAGTGCTGTGACTTGATTCGATCCCAATTTGTTGTGACTTGATTCGATCCCGATTTGTTGCGACTTGATTCCTGATGAACAAAAAGATGAAAAAAAAAAAAAAAAAAGAAAAAAGGAAAAGAAAAAAAAGATGTGCTGTGACTTGATTCGATCCCAATTTGCTGTGACTTGATTTCCGATATACGATGAACTTACAAAAGAAGAAAATCGCAATAAAAAGACGTGTTGTGGAGAGAAAGACTTGATTCGATAACGGATGGAACTTTTGTGTCTGTGAGTTTGTTTGTTCAAGACATTGTACTCCAGTCTGTTATCTGTTATGTCTGTAAGCCACTGTATGTCTCTTTTGTAACCCTTTCTCTCTCTCTCTTTGTATCTCATAATCTCCTTCTCTCTCAATCTCTATTATTTGCTGCCAACCATATATTATGTATTATGCATTTTGTGAAAAAGAGAAAAGATGGGGCAAAAAAAAGAAGAAGCTAACCTTGAGCCATTCCTGGTCCCACCACTTTACTAGCATTTTCATTTTCACTGTAATGCTACTCATAGGACACAATCTTTTGAATGTAGGCCATTGTATTTTTTACTCCTCTTTGTAAGCATATTGAAAAAAAAATCACCATCATACCTCTCATGTTGCTGTCATGCTGTCTACCTCTGGACGGACATCTCGCAACTGACTCTTCCGATCCGAATTCTCAACTGGTTGCAGTCGTTGATCACGTATGATCCTGATCCTGTCCTGAATGTTCCAGAGGTACAAAACAGTTGCTGGTCGATATGTTATGGAGACTCTTACTGCTTTGTGCTACTGATTGTCGTCCGATCTGAGTTCTTACTGGGTGCAGTCACATATACTGCCGATCATGTTCGAAATGTTTAAATGTTCCAGACGTTATGCTTGCCGGTTGTCACTTGCTCAGATGTGTTCTGGAGTCTGTTGCTGCCTTTGTGATCTGAAGAACTGAGTTGTGTGCTCACTTACTTCCCAAAGTTGCTGATGTCTCGACATCCCATATCTCTCTCTTTCTCACCACTAGTCTTACCTGTTGAGCACCTGACCAAGGAACCAAAATGCTTTCTAGTTCGCAGCAGCAGAGCAACTGAAACTTAATGGCGATCGAAACCAAAACGACTCGAGTGAACTCATGCCCATTGACACCAGCTGTGACAGCTTTGTATCGTACTGACAGCATTTCATACGGAAAAAAAAATCATCTCATCTCACTATCTCATACTGAAAAAAAAATCACCCCATTCATCCCCACTATCTCATTCACCATCTCATTCATTCCCTCACAATCACCATTGTTTGCATTGTGGTTGAGTGTTTACCAGGCTCTGGCGATAGGCTCTGGCTAAAAGAATAGAAGAGAAGCCCCCAATATTAATCATTTTGAAAAAAAAAAATCGGTGAACCATTCACGTGAAGCATGCGCACTTGTGCATGAGTTGCAAGACTTGGAGAGGAGCTGCCAAGGAGGAGCGGAAGTCTTCTAAGACTAGGTGAGTAGTACTCTAGTAGTTATACAGGGTCAGTTGGCAAATTGTTTATTGCTCGTCCTTTCTCTTCCTCAGGTGTGTTCCAGATCATCAAGCCCACACCTGTGCTCCATTAGCAAGAGGTACCACGTCATGTCCTACCTCACCACCTGTGCTCCATTAGCAAGAGGTACCACGTCATGTCCTACCTCACCACCTGTGCTCCATTAGCAAGAGGTACCACGTCATGTCCTACCTCACCACCTGTGCTCCATTAGCAAGAGGTACCACGTCATGTCCTACCTCACCAGCTGTGCTCCATTAGCAAGAGGTACCACGTCATGTCCTACCTCACCACCTGTGCTCCATTAGCAAGAGGTACCACGTCATGTCCTACCTCACCAGCTGTGCTCCATTAGCAAGAGGTACCACGTCATGTCCTACCTCACCACCTGTGCTCCATTAGCAAGAGGTACCACGTCATGTCCTACCTCACCACCTGTGCTCCATTAGCAAGAGGTACCACGTCATGTCCTACCTCACCAGTTGTCCTGCAAGAGATTCCAGTTCTCACTAGTCATCCTGTAAGAGTTCCCGCATCCTACACTACCTCACCGGTCGTCCTACAAGAGTTCCCACATCCTACACTACCTCATGATCACTGGTCGTCCTACAAGAGTTCCCACATCCTACACTAACTCACCGGTCGTCCTACAAGAGTTCCCACATCCTACACTACCTCACTGGTCGTCCTACAAGAGTTCCACATCCTACACTACCTTGCTGGTTGAGTCTCACTGTGATCAGAAGAACGTCGGTGATCCAAAGAGCTACTGTATGAACTAAAGAACTGATGTGTCTGTAATATATGAATGTTAACGTAGGAACATGCACACATCTGCATGAGTTATGAACTTCCCCTGCATGCATGCATCCTTTATATGGGTTGGCCTGCCATTTTACAGGGACATGTTACTGCATGTGTAGTTAGTTGAGCATCTTGTTAGTTATGTCCAGACTGGAGAGGGCTGGTAAGACTTGGAGCTGCTGAGACTTGGGGAGGATCTGAAGACTTCTGTGACTTGGTGAGTAGTACTCCATTAGCTATGCAGGGTCAGTTTGCAAGTTGTTCATTGCTAGTCTTTCCTTTTCCTCAGGTGCCCCCACCTACGCCCCGTTATCAAGAGTTCCCACATCCTACACTACCTCAATGCAAGAACTCCCAGTCCTATACTACCTCAATCCAGTCATCCTGCAAGCACTCCCAGTCCTACACTACCTCATTTGTCCTGGAAGCTGACTCTTTGGAGGAGCTGGGCAGTTCAACATATATTGAACAGACTAGAGTGACGGCTATGTGCTCAAAACTTGATACTTCGATCTTCAGAAGCTGCAAGCCAGGTTTGTACATTCACTCCACTCTGCCTCTCTCAGAAATTACTGTGATCCTCAGAGCTCTCCTGGAAAAAACCTAGTGCACACCCAAGGAACCCAGTACTGCAGAAGCGGGGTGATATTCGTGATTCTTGCAGCTGATTTGAGATGTCCCACATCGAGAAAACTGGACGAACCCGCATGGATCTACAAATGAAGAAGTACAAGAAAGCCCTGACGAATGACGAATGGTGGACTGTTTGTCAGCATTAGAGGAGCATGTGATGAGTCACTGTCACGACAGAGCTTGGGAGGATGCGACAGTTGTGGATGCATGCTACCCCACGTCTCTACCAGCGCCATGCACTTGAGACACATCCACCAGGTGCACGGCCAGCCCCGTGCACTTGAGACACAAGTACGTTGTACGTTGATCTCTACCAGCGCCGTTCACTTGAGACACATCCACCAGCTGCAGGTACACTGACAACTCAACCCACCATGTACTTGAGACACAAAAGAGAAGACAAGGAGAAGACAAAGAGAAGACAAAGAGAAGACAAAGAGAAGACAAGGAGAAGACAAAGAGAAGACAAAGAGAAGACAAGGAGAAGACAAGGAGAAGACAAAGAGAAGACAAGGAGAAGACAAAGAGAAGATCAGTAGAAACTGTATAAGTATTAGCTTAGGGTCCATAACAGCATGATTGTGTGTGTGACATGACATGGGAGGGTGGTGACTGCCTGAGAGTGTGCACGTGGGAGGGTGGTGACTGCCTGAGAGTGTGCATGTGGGAGGATGGTGACTGCCTGAGAGTGTGTGGACATGACATGGGAGGGTGGTGACTGCCTGAGAGTGTGTGGACATGACATGGGAGGGTGGTGACTGCCTGAGAGTGTGTGGACATGACATGGGAGGGTGGTGACTGCCTGATTGTGTGCATGTGGGAGGTAGGTGACTGCTTGAGAATGTGTGCATGTGGGAGGGTGGTGACTGCCTGAGAGTGTGTGGACATGACATGCATGGAAGGTAGGTGACTGCCTGAGAGTGTGTGGACATGACATGCATGGAAGGTAGGTGATTGCCTGAGTGTGTGGACATGGCATATGGGAGGTAGGTGTGCCTGAGAGTGTGCATGTGGGAGGGTGGTGACTGCCTGAGAGTGTGTGGACATGACATGGGAGGGTGGTGACTGCCTGAGAGTGTGCATGTGGGAGGGTGGTGACTGCCTGAGAGTGTGTGGACATGACATGGGAGGGTGGTGACTGCCTGAGAGTGTGTGGACATGACATGGGAGGGTGGTGACTGCCTGAGAGTGTGTGGACATGACATGGGAGGGTGGTGACTGCCTGAGAGTGTGCATGTGGGAGGGTGGTGACTGCCTGAGAGTGTGTGGACATGACATGGGAGGGTGGTGACTGCCTGAGAGTGTGCATGTGGGAGGGTGGTGACTGCCTGAGAGTGTGTGGACATGACATGGGAGGGTGGTGACTGCCTGAGAGTGTGCATGTGGGAGGGTGGTGACTGCCTGAGAGTGTGTGGACATGACATGGGAGGGTGGTGACTGCCTGAGAGTGTGCATGTGGGAGGGTGGTGACTGCCTGAGAGTGTGTGGACATGACATGGGAGGGTGGTGACTGCCTGAGAGTGTGTGCATGTGGGAGGATGGTGACTGCCTGACAGTGTGTGACATGACATGGGAGGGTGGTGACTGCCTGACAGTGTGGACATGACATGGGAGGGTGGTGACTGCCTGAGAGTGTGTGTGCATGTGGGAGGATGGTGACTGCCTGAGGTGTGTAGACATGACATGGGAGGGTGGTGACTGCCTGAGAATGTGTGCATGTGGGAGGGTGGTGACTGCCTGAGAGTGTGTGCATGTGGGAGGATGGTGACTGCCTGAGAGTGTGTAGACATGACATGGGAGGGTGGTGACTACCTGAGAGTGTGTGCATGTGGGAGGGTGGTGACTGCCTGAGAGTGTGTAGACATGACATGGGAGGGTGGTGACTGCCTGAGAGTGTGTGCATGTGGGAGGGTGGTGACTGCCTGAGAGTGTGTGCATGTGGGAGGGTGGTGACTGCCTGAGAGTGTGTAGACATGACATGGGAGGGTGGTGACTGCCTGAGAGTGTGTGCATGTGGGAGGGTGGTGACTGCCTGAGAGTGTGTAGACATGACATGGGAGGGTGGTGACTGCCTGAGAGTGTGTGCATGTGGGAGGGTGGTGACTGCCTGAGAGTGTGTGCATGTGGGAGGGTGGTGACTGCCTGAGAGTGTGTAGACATGACATGGGAGGGTGGTGACTGCCTGAGAGTGTGTGCATGTGGGAGGGTGGTGACTGCCTGAGAGTGTGTAGACATGACATGGGAGGGTGGTGACTGCCTGAGAATGTGTGCATGTGGGAGGGTGGTGACTGCCTGAGAGTGTGTGCATGTGGGAGGGTGGTGACTGCCTGAGAGTGTGTAGACATGACATGGGAGGGTGGTGACTGCCTGAGAGTGTGTGCATGTGGGAGGGTGGTGACTGCCTGAGAGTGTGTGCATGTGGGAGATAGGTGACTGCCTGAGAGTGTGTGTATGTGGGAGGGTGGTGACTGCCTGACAGTGTGTGACATGACATGGGAGGGTGGTGACTGCCTGAGAGTGTGTGCACGTGGGACATAGGTGACTGCCTGAGAGTGTGTGTGGATTGTGTGTGTGATGTAGTCACATGCATATGGCCGAGGGAGCATGATCACATGATCTGGGGAGCATGGTCACATGACCCGGGGAGCATGGTCACATGATCTGGGAGCATGGTCACATGATCTGGGGAGCATGGTCCCAAGATCTGGGGAGCATGGTCACATGACCAATGGAGCATGGTCACATGATCTGGGGAGCATGGTCACATGACCAATGGAGTTTGAGTGCTATGCATACCACAAAGCCAAAAAGGTGTGCTGGGTTGGATATTACACTTATAGCTAACATCAACTGAATCAGTGTATTTATAGACAGCCATGTTTGACATAATACAAATTATATAACATCAGGGCCGTAGACAAGTTTTTTAGTTTGGGGGTGCTAACTTTCACTGTGCATATTAAGCAGTTGTGTGCTGTGGCTAAGTGCTATATCCTTCAAATACAAATGCCAAAAATTTGGGGGTGCTTCAGCACCCCCAAGCACCCACTTGTCTACGGCCTTGAACATGCAAATGTATATGTATAAAATACGAAACTATACACACATTTCACAAGCGGTGGACAATGTTTGATATTAGACACTGTAGCCGCACATTCTCCTAACAAAAACGAAAACTAAGGCTGAATATAAATAATGTAAATTGTGTATAACGTCGTGCATAATAAATGTTGAAGCCAACGTAAAGTCTTACTTCGGGGAGAGCCTGGGAACGAGGCTAGGTTTGCGCATTGCGTAATTAAGTTTACAGGAAGTTGCACGTTGGCGGGCGATCCCGGTACGGAGCTCTGTTATCTAAGGTAAGGTTGTTCCTAAGTTCTGCGATCTACCTTATGTACTGCAACATCTGTTTTTGTCTGCAGCCCCTGCTGATGGCTGTAGTCGCTGAGAAACGACCACTGGTTGCATATGAGGAGGAGGAAGAGGAGGAGGAGGGTGGAACTACGAGTGATGAAGAGTATATTGTGCCACAGAAGCGAGCCAGGCTACAGAATAGTGGAGCCGGTACAGTCGCACCATATGTTCCATAGTATTGGTGAGACGGCGTGATTTTAAGTTTTCCTTCTTTAAATTAGAACACTCCCTCAGTCGGAGCTGCCCTTATTTGGACACTATTGACCGCTCAATTCTTGACTTTGACTTTGAGAAGCTATGCTCTGTCTCCCTCTCCAACAACAATGTCTATGCCTGCCTTGTCTGTGGGAAATACTTCCAGGGTAAGGAGGAGATTGGTTTGTAGAGAGGGGAGGGGAGGGGAGGGGAGGGGAGGAGAGGAGAGGAGAGGAGAGGAGAGGAGAGGAAGGAAGGAAGGAAGGAAGGAAGGAAGGAAGGAAGGAAGGAAGGAAGGAAGGAAGGAAGGAAGGAAGGGAGGGAGGGAGGGAGGGAGGGAGGGAGGGAGGGAGGGAGGGAGGGAGGGAGGGAGGGGAGGAAGGGAGGGTGGGAGGGAGGAAGGGAGGGTGGGAGGGAGGGAGGGGAGGAAGGGAGGGAGGGAGGGGAGGAAAGGAGGGAGAGGGGGAGGGAGGGAGGGGAGAGGAGAGGGGAGGCGGGGGAGATAGCAACTGTGATTGTCTGCCTAGGATCCTAGGCAGACAATATGCTGGGAGATCATGCAACATCAGAGCACTGACAAGTAGCATTGCAAACTGTTCACTGATTGGCTCAAATAATATATTGACTGCACGTGTATTTTACTCACCTTGATCAGCTACTGTTAACTGAAAGCATGCGTACATACAGTCTCTTCTGATTGGGTGACCTGCACCCACACACTCACACATTCCTCTACACTCTCCAGGACGTGGGCAGCACTCCCATGCTTACACACACAGTGTCCAGGTAAGCCACCAGCCTTTATACCCATTCCTTAGTCTTTGTCTGGTGCCATGGTGGTGCCATCTGTCACATAGGTGAGTCACCATGTCTGGTTGAACCTGG
This sequence comes from Agelas oroides, assembly GCA_949130485.1. NCBI lineage: Eukaryota > Metazoa > Porifera > Demospongiae > Agelasida > Agelasidae > Agelas > Agelas oroides. Next base: position 194,967 of record OX422193.1, on the reverse strand, counting down.
AAACACTCAAGTTCTACTGTCTCCCGGACAACTACGAGATCATTGACCCCTCCCTCGAGGACATTAAGGTCTGTCTCGTCTCCTCCTCCCTCCTTCCCTCCTCCTTCCCCTCCTCCTTCCTTTCCCTCCTCCCTCCTTCTCCTCCTCCCTCCTCCTCCTCCCTCCTTCCCTCCTCCTTCCTTTCTCTCCTCCCTCCTTCTCCTCCTCCCTCCTCCTCCCTCCTTCTCCTCCTTCCTTTCCCTCCTCCTCCCTCCTTCCCCTCCTCCCTCCTTCTCCTCCTCCCTCCTTCCCCTCCTCCCTCCTTCCCCTCCTCCCTCCTTCCCCCTCTTCATCGTCCTCTCCCCTTGTTTTTCTTCTCTTTTTGCCCCCTCATTCCCCTCCTCCCATTTCATCTTTATTACATTTCAAGATTTCTTTTCTTTCCCTCCTCTCTCCTCGCCAGTATGTGTTATGTCCGACATTCTCTCAGGAGCATGTGATGTCGGTACACCAGTCCAGGAAACTCTCCATTGCTCTGGATGGGACGAAATATCTCCCTGGCATCGTGGGCCTTAACAACATCAAAGTAAGGGGAGGCCCCTGTAATTAAGAATCACTATTGCCACTACAGTTAATGGGTAGAGAGATCCATTGTGACTTTCGGTTTCCCTCATTCCTTACTTGCTCCCTTCCCTCCTCCTCTTATCCTCTTCTTCCCTCCCTCAACGTCCCTCCTTCTCCTCCTCCGTCTTTCTCCTTTCCCTCTGCTCTCCACCCCCTCCCCTCTCCACCCCCTCCTACTCCCCAGGCAAATGACTACATGAATGTCATCCTCCATACACTGGCACACATTCCTCCTTTTCGTGACTACTTTCTTCGCACTGAGAATTACTCTCATATTAAACCACCCCCTGGAGACCAAATCTTCATCCTGGGTGGGTGGAGTGTGGGTGGGTGTGTGGAGTGTGGGTGGGTGGGTGGAGTATGGGTGGGTGTGTGGAGTGTGGGTGGGGTGTGGAGTGTGGGTGTGTGTGTGGGTGGGGTGTGGAGTGTGGGTGGGTGTGTGGAGTGTGGGTGGGGTGTGGAGTGTGGGTGGCTTATTCCACTCTTATTGTTTCCATTTACCTTGCAAGTGACGAAAGAGCGCTAAGAATGAGTTTAAATGCTCCCTCCTCTTCTCCATACCCTCTCCTTCCTCAGCCCAACGTCTAGGTGAGCTATTCCGCAAGCTCTGGAATCCTCGCAACTTCAAGGCTCACGTCAGTCCTCATGAGATGCTGCAGGCGGTCGCCTCCACCAGCAAGAAGCGGTTCAAGATCACAGAGCAAGGTGGGTGTGTGTGACTGTGCAGGGAGAGGGTGTGGGTGTGTGGGTGGGTATGTGTTGGTCTATCTGTACTAGTGTCAGTATTGTTGTGTGGTCATGTGATGTGATCTCGTGTGGTCGTCTCAGGTGATCCCATTGACTTTCTTTCATGGCTGATGAACACACTGCACAAGGCACTCGGAGGGACCAAGAAGGCTGACAGCAGTAAGTCATGGGCTGTGTACCAGTATGTATACTGTAATATACTGTAGTATACGACAGTATATTACAGTATATTACAGTATATTACAGTATATTACAGTGTACTACAGTATACTACAGTATATTACAGTATACTACAGTGTACATGGAGGAAGCTAAGCTGTAATGTGTGTGAACTGTAGGTTCAGTGTACAAGGTGTTCCAGGGAGGAATGAAGATTTACACAAGGAAACTGCCTCCTACAACTGACGTAAGTTAATGCTGTATAGCTGGAGTCTCTCATGTGATTATTTCTCCTCCTGTTCCCTAACCTTTCTTCTCTCCTCCCTCTCCTCCCCACCCTCCCGTCCCTTCTCCACCCTCCCCTTCTCCTTCCTCTCCTCCTCCTTTCTCTCTCCTCTCTCCCTCCCCTCTCCCTCTCTCCTCCTCTCTCTCTCCTCCCTCCCTCCCGTCTCCCTCTCTCCTCCTCTCACCTGACAGAATCCAGAGGAGACACTGAGATTCCTGGAGAGTGACGAATACAAAGGTAAAATCTTCTTAACACAGGAGCAGCTCACATGTCACTTATTGATGCACGACCTTGCGCTCCTAGACTCTCACGTCCCCCTGGTGTTTATCACTTGCAGTTGCTGGGAGTATAAGAGTCTAATTTATAACATCCAATTTCATGCTAATCATATTTTCGGTCCCAAAAGAGACTCTGCATTAGAGAGGATATTTCACTGTGTGTAATTCTGAATCTTCTTCTCAGAGCAAGTGACAACCTCGCCCTTCCTCTACCTCACCCTTGACCTCCCGCCTCCCCCTCTCTTCCAAGTAAGTACTATGTAGCTGCTACTGCTGTATTACCCTGTGTGTACTAAATTCATTGTTCTATTTATAGGACGAACTAGAAAGAAATATTATACCCCAAATTCCTTTATTTGACCTCCTCTCAAAATTCAACGGGACGTCACAAAAGGTATACTAAATGACTGTGAACGGTGTTCTAATTAAACATGAAATATTTTCCTCTTATTATTGTAGGAGTACAAAACACATCGTGAGTCTTTCCTGAAGAGGTTTGAACTCACCAAGTTACCCCCTTACCTCATTCTGTATATCAAGGTCAGTGTGTGTGTGTCATCCCCCTTACCTCATTCTGTATATCAAGGTCAGTGTGTGTGTGTTGCACTCATCAAGATATGCACGTCTTTGAGTTCAGTTCCTTCTTCCTCCCTCAGCGTTTCACAAAAAATAATTTCTTTGTTGAGAAGAATCCGACCATTGTCAACTTTCCCATCAAGTTAGTGAGCCTGAACAAAGCTTGATCGTTTCACAGTAAACACAACTGAATCACTTGCAACCCCTCCACACATCCCTCACACACATATACCCCCCCCCCCCCCCACACACACACACACTCACTCACATGCACACATCCTTCACACACACACACTCACTAATATGCACACATCCCTCACACACTCTCTCACAGGGACATTGATATGGCAGAGTTTCTTTCCAGTGACCCAGCAGTGCAGGACGCTCATCCTCACACTGTGTACGACCTCATTGCCAACATTTGTCATGACGGACAGCCAGGTACCACAACTGGAGAGATGAGTGGGAGCCAGAGTGCCCCTCTCCTAACAGTAGCCTGGTCGTCCCGGCTCCAGTTATACTGCAAGAGTGATCATAAATTGGAGCTGGGAAGGCCTACCTTTGTCCTCTCAGGCCTTGTGGGAGAAGTGGGGAAGCTCTAAGGCAACAGTACAGTGTCATGTGGTGATTCTTTTACACAGGTGCTGGTAAAGGGACGTATCGAGTGCACGTTAGACACCAGGTAATACACTCTGTATTCTCAAGTAGAATGTTTCAAATTGATGTGCTACTGCATTGTACACTGTCAGTTCCTCTCCTCTGTCCCCAGGGAGCCAACCAATGGTTTGAGTTGCAGGACCTTCATGTGCAAGAGCTCCTCCCACAAATGATCACACTGGCAGAGGCTTACATCCAGGTACTCCATTGTCTGGACATCCTATACACTAGCTTGCTTACATGCTCAGAAAGAATGTACCAACTACTTAGCCTACCTCACTTTATGGATAAGGCCAGCCACCTGACATGCAGATAGCAGCCCCCATCTACCAGTTAACTCCCGCATAGCTGACAAAGCTTGGTATTGGCATGGAACGATAGATTTACTGGGCTGAAGGAACGGAGGGCTTTAGGCTGAAAGCTAAGCAATCATGGCTCCCTGCATATCAACAACATGCATTGTTTTTGGGGTATGAATGACTTCTTGCTTCTTTCCACACGCAGGTTTGGGAGCTGCGTAAGGACTAGAACGCCACTTTCTCTTGTCTATTCTTCAAAAGCACAGAACAATATTATTATTACTCTACTGTACAGTCACGTATGCAATGTCTATGCATGATACAAAATATTGTAAAGGTCACATGCGAGTCACATGACTACTGGCTGGTAGTTGTCTGTTCATCGTCTTCCTCAATCTTGGGGGCAAGGTAGTAGCGAATGTGACCAATGTCAGCTATCTTGTACTCCACCACTGTATTGTGTTGTGTGTGGGGAGTGCAGGAAGTGGGGGAGGAGAGAGACATAAAGATTCGAGGTTCCATGATCATGTACAAGACAACAGTTTCAACAACGTACTCGTATGGAAAGATAAAATGAGCTTGGTAGCAAGGCTACTTACCAAGAGGCTGTTCTCCCTTGAGAGAGAGGGTCACAGTGGGTGAGAGGGGTGTGGCTTTTGTGAAGAAGTTAAGGTAGCGGCAAGCAAACGTCAATGACACTGGTTCGTTCAGCTCCACAGACACCTAGCAGGAGGACAAGGAGACAGTGGATGTGACCTTGTATCTAAGAACACACAACCTTGTTCCCAGGACTAGGGAAGCACCTTGTACAAGCTAATTTCGTATATATTATATACACACCTGTTCATCCTCTTTATCTGCACATGCATTTTGTCGGACAGTGATCTTTGCTCTTCCCACGTCCCCTGAGGCAGAGAACTCCACACCATCCTTGGTACAAGAGATCATGAGAGAGTCGCTGAACTGGGAAAGGTCTCGACAGATTCGCTGGAACTCATGTGAAGGCATCTGAACCACACCACTGTAGGTAGTGTCCTGTGAAGAATGATATGTGGTGGAAAAATGGACATGTATGACGAAATAGGGGGAATTGAACAGCCAGCAGTTGCTGAAGATTGAGCTGTCAGTGCTCTGAGCTACGACTGCCTGACAACCACCAGTACTCGACCACACATACATTGTGTTGCCATGGTAACTTGACTCACAGGAATTCCGAGGTGATCGCTGTCTATGTCCATCAACTTCATCTCAAACTGTGAGGTTCTTTCTTGGTCTGCAGGAGAGGGGAGAGCAGGGGAGGGTGTGACGAGTGGAGCATACACAGGGGAGGAGATTGAAAGAACATAGAGGACATGGAGGAGTGAAGTGTGTGCATGGGGGATGTGGTGACGTGGGTGGGAGGAGTGAAGTGTGTAACATGGGGAGGTGGTGGACATGGGAGGAGGAGAAGCACTTACTCTGGCTGTCAAAGATGAAGCCGAGGGTGTCACTGTTGTCTTGTGCTCTCAGAGTGATAGAGTCATCGTTACCAGCACACCGCACAATCTTCTGCATCCTGGGGTGAGAGGGAGGATGTAAAACGGAGAGGGGTATAGGGATGGAGGTGGGAAGATATGAGAAGGAGTGAGGGGAGAGTTGTGGGAAAGGGTGTAAAACCAGAGAGGAGAGAGACCTACGTGGCAAGGCTGATGCCAAGGGTGACATTCTTGTCACAGCGGTACGGGTCAAATCCCTCTGAGCTGAGTTCCATGCTCACCAGACTGACATGACTGGAGTCCATCGACTGGATTGAGATACCTGAGAGAAGAATATGATAGGAGGGGAAACGGGAGGGTGGATGTTGAGAGGGGAGTGGGGAATAGAAGGGTGTTCATAAGGAGTGGGAGAGTGAAGGTGGAGGGATGGGAGATATGTGAAAGGAATGGTAAGGTGTGAGTGGAGGGTGTGTACGGAAGAGAGAAGATCGACTGCTCACCTGATGAGGAGCACTCAAAATTGCAGTCTCCCACAAGGTCTTTCACAGCTTCCAGAATCTTCTTGAGCAGACTGCCCTGAACAATACGTGCCTCAAACATGGTGAACACTAGAGGAAGAGGGAAAGATAACACTCTGCACTTTGGCTGCAAGTAGAGCTCTGCTCCTGTTGAACACTTTCAACACGCACACACGCACAACACCTCCATAGTAAAACTTCACTCACCTGTACGAGAGAAGGTAGAGAAACGGCGATCGCAAGGATTAGGAAAACACCTGGAGATCGCCAGCAGAGGTGGTAGAATTGTGTTTGGCGTGGCTCCTTTTAGCGGCAAAATTCCATGCTCTCCTTTTCCCGCCAAATAGTGGACATCTGATTGGCTATTGTTTGTTCTAATTGATGCCCTATACCGTACAGCCATTCACGCGCGCCGGGCCAGCAAACCACATGCAGTTTTGAGCACACCGGTATATCGCGAAGGCCTAAGTGCACTCCCATTCCACTCACCACTCTGCACTCACATGACCAGAACTCTGTTACCAACAACCGTGGTGAACTTCACCACAGCTTCTGACAACAACTGACAGTCTCGTGGGCCACAGTCTAGCTGGCCTGCGAGACCCAACAACTGAAGCATTGAGTCAAACCATCAGCAAACGTTTCATAACAGGAGCATGTATATGGCGACTGAAAGTATTGTACAGTCAAAAACATTTGATACAGTACATGAAGGTTGACACCATTCAAAGTTACTGTCCTAGTTAGTTAGTCCTAACAAGATGGTGGACTGGATTGTGACATCACGAGACCCTCACAGCAGCCCCTGTCTCCGCAGGTCCTCGTACGTCTTCTTGTTCACCACATTACCCAGAGTGTCCTCAAACTCTTCCTAATGCAGGGGGGGGGGGAGGGGGTGGAGGGGGGGGGAGGAGGGTGACATTATAATATGCAGGTAGGTACATAAGACTGGGCTATTCCCTAGCTGGCATGCTGGTGCGGAGGGGGAGGAGGAAAAAAAGCACTGTTTTCAACTCCCCTCTGTGTCAGGTGATTTGGGAACAGTGAACATGCACACATCAATGTTCCATAAAAGCTGTGTCTGATGGAAACAGACAGATGGGTTACCTCATTGTCTGCCTGCCATCTGTCATGTGATTTCAAATCCTTTATTCTTTCCCATACTGCAGTGTGTGTGTGTGTGTGTGTGGGGAGAGTGTGTGTGTGAGTGTGAGTGTGTGTTTGTGTGGAGGGATCAAGGGACCCACAAGTATTTCGAAACCAGTTTGGAGCATGCAGTGACTCACGTGCCATGGCGTCTGCAATACAAGTGACATTAGCAAAATGTGCCGTGTTAGGTATCCCTAGGCAACGCATCCCGTGAGCATGGCGCCATTCCTGCAATATGATTGGTCAACATGGAGGGTGGGTGTGGCATGGGTGGGGGACATAGTGAATCGTCTCACTCACAGAGAAGTGCCTCTGGAAGGCCTTCGGTCCGCGGTATGTGGCGTTGCCGCATATCTCACAGGAGTAGGTGATGTTGAGGCCATGAAGCTTGTATAGCCAGTAGGGGATGGGCTGTGTGTGTGTGTGTGTGTGCATGCGTGTTATTAGAAGAAGCAGATGACTCTCTCTCCCTCTTCCTCCTCCTCTTCCTCCCTCCCTTTCCCCCTACCTCCTTCCCTCTTCTTCCCTCCCTCTCCCCCTCCCTCTCCCCCTCCCTCTCTCCCTCCCTCTCCCCCTCCCTCTCCCCCTCCCTCTCTCCCTCCATCTCCCCCTCCCTCTCTCCACCATCTCTCCCACCAACTTTTCCATCCCAGCCAAGTGGTAGGTTCTTTGGGTTGTAAGGCACTGTCTCCTCATCTTCACTCTCCTCCTCCTCCACCTCCTCCTCCCCTTCCTCCTCCTCCAGAAGCTCATCTGCTGTCCGGGCCATACGTCGCTCCACATTCTCCTTTGTAGCTGCTCGCTGCTCCTGTGACAGTGTGTAAGATGTGAGGGTGTGTAAGATGTGAAGGTGTGTAAGATGTGAAGGTGTGTGTGTGTGTGTGTGTGTGTCTGGAAGGGGTGAGAGTGGAGTGTGTAGGGTGCCAATGTCCGTGTTAGCAGAAAAATAATTAACATATAACAATATTCATAGCCCTATGAATACTGTTATGTAGCTATGAATATTTTCAGAGACCCACAAGTGAAACGCAACCATTGCTCATATAAAAGCAAGAGAACAGCACTGCAGTTTGAGGTAGCCGTACTCGTCCACAATGGCTGACGTCAGAAAAGCTTAACAATTTTTGGAAGGCCTTGCACATGTTGCTGGCCTACACTATTCCATGACTCACACCCTCACACATCATCACACCCCCACACCATCACATCCTCACATCACATTCCCACACCCTCACTCATCCCCAGTAGCTCAGCATAACGGTACACCTGAGCCTCATCTATCACATACCATTACACCCTCTCCATCATCACACTCCAACACCATCACACCCTCACATCATCACACACTCATACCATCATACCCTCACACCCCCTACACTGTCACACTCCAACACCATCACACCCTCACATCATCACACACTCATACCATCATACCCTCACACCCCCTACACTATCACACTCCAACACCATCACACCTTCACATCACACTCCCACACCATCACCCCATCATCTCCCACACCACCACACCCTCACATCATCACACCCTCTACATCATCACACTCCCACACCATCACACTCTCCCACTCACCCCCAGTAGCTCAGCATAACGGTACACCTGAGCCTCCAGCAGCCCAATCTCCACCTGTCTCTCTGTGTCTCTCTTGTGAGGGTCCCGAGACTTTGCAAACTGGGATGGGTCGAGGCTCTCCAGGACCACACCCTTGGTCATGAACAGACGGTGCGCGCGTTCCTCCAGTGTCCTGCAGCAGTGGACAGTATACCAACAGTGGATTGAGATACAGTGTAGTTATGTGTACTAACCCGCCCATCACACTCTCCTCCCACACACCCAACCTGCCCACACTGCCCCCTTCCCCCCACCCAACCCTCTCTTCTTCCATCACCCACCTCCCATCACACTCACCCTCCACATTTGAGACCAAGAGCCATGAGGGCAGACTTGAGTCGATCTAGTCCAAGAGACATCAGTTCCTGAGAGCAAGTCACACAGTCAAACAATAGAACATTACATTACTATTGCAAAGCTACTCAGTCACATGATCAGCACTGAGGTCACATGATCAGCACTGAGGTCACATGATCAGCACTGAGGTCACATGACAGCACTGAGGTCACATGATCAGCACTGAAGTCACATGATCAGTACTGAGGTCACATGATCAGCACTGAGGTCACATGATCAGAAAGTCACTACTGAGATGTCACGTATCAGTCACCTCAGGGGAGGAGAAGGCAGACAGGTCAAGATGTGCACCCGAGTGCTTTGCCATCGCACTCTCCGTGTCTTTCTGCAAGACAGACAGATAGACAGATGGTAGATATAGCTGAATATGGAAACACTACACAGACAGGCGCACCCTCCATCCCGGGAAGGTTCCCTGGCTCCACTTCTCTTCAAAATCTCTCTTGATCTCATCGTAGAGCACGTTCTGGTCCATCAGTGGATGCACTCGCTCCATGTAGCCACATAAGTACTCCAGCAGCACCTCCAGATACCTGGGTGTGAGGGTGAGGGTGTGGGGGTGTAGTGTATGTGTGTGTGTGTACATTTTCCATGACGTTAACCCCTTTTTCCTCCCCTCCCTCCCTCCTCCCCTCCCTCCCTCCTCACCTCCCTCCCTCCCTCCTCCTCCCCTCCCTCCCTCCTCACTCCCTCCCTCCCTCCTCCTCCTCCCTCTCTCCCTCCTCACCTCCCTCCCTCCCTCCTCCTCCCTCCTCCCCTCCCTCCCTCCTCACTCCCTCCCTCCCTCCTCCTCCTCCCTCTCTCCCTCCCTCCCTCCTTACCTTCGATACTCCTGGTTCTTCTTTTCTTTGGGGATCTCAAAGAGACGATCAAACGTCTGAAGATATGTAATATAGTCGACCCTCTGCAGAGGGAGAAAGTAAGCTTGAGACACAAGACCACATTAATAATTCTATGATGTATGAACAATCAAAAAAACACATTCTATTAAACTATAGCCTCGTTCCCAGGCTCTCATGCATGGATGATTCTCTGCACTTCATTCGCTTCTGTAGGCCTCACTCCAATTAGATCACATGCAGCACATACTCACACACATCCTAATCCAACCCACCTCCAACAGTTTCAGGTTGATGTAGCAGTCGTAGCATTGATGGAGGTCCAGGTACTTACCATACCCCTCTTCATCTGTAAAGTCCACGATGTCTGTGAGGGTGGAAGGGGGTGTGTGGTGTGGGGTGTGTGTGTGTGGGTATATGGGGCAGGCCAGGACAGACAGACAGACAGGTGGCTGCGTACTCTGCAGTTCTTCCGGTGGGCTTTCCCTCTCCTTGTCCAGCTTCAGAAACTCCATCTGCATTGGTTCCTCAACGTCTGAGGTATACCTGCGATGGTAGTCCTTCAGCTGAGAGGGAGAGGGAGGCCGGAGGTGGGGAGGAGGGGAGAAGGAAAGGAGAGGGGGGGAGGGAAAGGAGGGGAAGGGGAGGAGGATGAAGGGTAAAAAGAGGAAGGAGAACCAGAGCAGATCAAGTGTCCTGACCTGTTTCAGTCGACGGTAGAACTCTGCAAACTCATCAGGACCACTGAGTGCTGCAATCTCCTCTTGTCGAAGACTGTGAGGGGGTGAGGGGGTGAGAAGAGGGTCCATTTTATTGTGAGAGAAAGCAAGGTGGACTATCAACCTAGCTATCCTCACCCATCTCTGTCCTCGTACAGGGACACCAGCTTCTCAGCACAGTCGAGGGACCTGTCCACTAAACCCTTCATACGGTGTTCACTGTTGATCTGGTCTCGGACCTGAGAGGAGGGAGGGAGTGAAGGAGGGAGGGAGGGAGGGAGGGAGGGAGGGGGAAGGAAGAAGAGATGAAAGAAAGGAAAAGGTAGGAGAGAAGCCATGACATTAGGGACGGGAGAGCAGAAAAAGAGGAACAAAGAAGGAGAGAAGGAGAGAAGGAGAGAAGGATGGTTCTCTAGCATGACATGATACACATGTACATACAGTGTTCTTCTTCAGTATCATTTCCTTCATGAGAGCGTCCTCCACTCTCTCCCGCTCTTCATGCAACCGTCGTTGCTGCTCCAGGACGGTATCCATGGTAACCACACACACTGCAGTAGCAAGGCAAAGTACACACACAGTGACTTGAAGGTTGTGCTTCATCATACATTAGCTGAAGGTACATGATTCACTAGAATCTTCCCAGGCCACAACCTAGCTTGTGTTCTCTTGTGAGACTAGCTTTTGTCTAGTCTCGCAGACCTGACTCCAACAAGACTAGCTTTAGCATGACTCCAAGAAGTCAGTTTAGTTGCAGTACTCCAAAAGAAAGCTGGGATGGTAAAAATTCACATCATGGAATGAGGTGATCAAAAGATTAAAAAGTTGTTGGATCCACTACCAGATGGTTCTGTAGAGACACCATATCTGGAGGTGATTGAATTGAATCCATTTAATGCACACCTTCCACAAACTACACTGTCTTTAGAGAAACTAGTCTCGCACCCAGACCCAACCCTCTCATGAGGTATCATAACAACTCACGTATGGACTTTAGTCAAGTCTTCAGTGGATCACAGTCGCCACACGAGCGAACTGAGATATGTGGACAGTGGAACCGAGTCTGCACTCCAGGATGGCCTGGGTTTTGAATTTAGGGGTGGGGCTGAACGTGACTAAATATGCAGGTGCATTATAAGTTCACACACGCATACACTCCTTCTTTCCCCCCTCTTTCGACACACATACCTGGACTCAGATGTTTTCAAGAAACGCTTGAGGAGGCGACAAAGGAGGTTGCCATATACTCCATCACTCACAGCCTCGGAGACCTCCAGGAGGCAGGGTTTGGTGTACAGGTGGGTCATGGAATACAGAATGTTGCAAGTTGTAGCTACTACTAGTACTCAACTACAGTACAGTGGTCTACATCCCTGTGGCGGAATATGCCGGCATAATTTTAAATAGAGTAAGTGAAGCTGGGGTTGGTTGGGTCTGGCTTGCGAGACTAAGCATTGAGCATAAATAGGTAGAAATTTGGGAACATGATGTAACACAATGTCATCAGCTTCAGAGTCCACATGGCATGTGGCAGTGTGTTTATAAACCAAACATGAGTCGAGCGGGTGTAGCTCTGGCTGCTCTGTGTCTAGTACTAGTATCACTTTGTCACAATCTTTGGTGGTCTCACTTCTGGATAGACTAAAGCGTAAAGTATATGCTCGTGGATTTCAAGCCCGGAAGCATCATTAGGAATAATGGGATAAAATTTGGGAATAATTGGCAAAAGCCTAAGGATCGTGGGTATAATTTTGCATAATAGCTATAGGTATATCTTCAGGCATATTTGGCCCAGGCCTAGAGGCTACAACAGCGTCGGCATCCGATTCGGTAGCGTGGAGATCGCCGAGAAGATGAACTATTGATTCACCGTATTCAGAATGGAAGCTACCTTCCTGGCTTTAGTTAGACAGGTGTTTTAACCTTCACGATTGTATGGTGAGCTTGAGCAGCACCTTGAATCAGTCTTCACCAGACGTGAACACTTGATAACTTGCTTGGATCTATGGGGGTCCGAATATTTCATACGGAGTCCTTATATTTCAGAAAAATAAGTTCCAGGGGGTCCATATTTTTCGGCTTTTACTGAAAAATTAGTTCTGGGGGGTCCATTTTAGGGGGGGTCCGTTTTTATCATGACAGGCCTTTAGCTGATGGTTTTGCACCATTTGGTTAATTGCAGCACTGTTTGGGTGTGATATATTTAGGTAAGAGCACCATTTGGATCACTTCATAAACCCAGCTCACAGCAGTTACTATGCTGGCTTCCCACTTAACATTTCAATAGCTGTGTGGAGAGAGGGTGTTTCATACCTGCCTATTGTACTATGCACCATTTGGAAGTAGATTTCTAGCGCACATAATTAACTAACCACTATTTATAAATTTGTCAGTTGGTGTTCAGCAACTACTAATTGAAGGAGTCAGTCCCTGTTGTTACTTTGCCACACTGTCTGCAGTCACATGTTCATGTGCACAATGAAATGGCAACAATTTAAGGGCATTTTCCACTGCTACAGTGAATGTGTGCTGTATACCGAGTTGGACCTAGTGAACTGCTAGCAGCATAATACATGTAGGTCTGGCATATTTAGCCCAGGCCTAGGTACATATATACTACACATAATTAATTAATTAAAGGACATTTCCACTGCTACAGTGAGTGCGGCTATGCTGTAGCTATACCGAGTTGGACATAGTGAACTGCTACAGTGTAGGTATACGGTTTTACTTGTGTTCAGTTCATGTCAAGTTCCCATATTAACCATGTTGCATGCAAGTCTGAAGTGGGGGACAGTAGCTAGTTGGAACACTCATTAAGAGCAGAGCAGACAAAGTGGGTGCTAAATGGAAATATTAACTTGATATCAAATTGGGCACTAATTGGAAATAATTCTATGATACGACATCATGCACTCCTATCACAATCAGTGTTAGATGTATTCACTTGTGCACACACACATCATGTGATGACCAGTGGTCACATGGGAATTGTCCACTCATCACACACGCTGTCCAGACCAATCAAACTCATATTTTAAGGATACAGAAGTTGCACTAAAACAGTCTGAGACAATGGTACACATGCAGTAAGAATTTCAACTTGTCAGTAAAAAAAATTGCATTATTCAACATCAGCTAAAGAACCATCAAATATAAGTACACATGAATATTATGATACCAAATGTGTAGGCAATCTGTCAAATGTGTAGCAAACTGATCAGCACAAAACAATCTATTTGTAAACATTCTGCTCATTGAGAGATATACATATGGTAACCTTGGTTGCATTATCACCACCAATCAATTCTGTGGTCACTAGTTTCTGACTCGTACTTCTTTGGCAGCCTGAGTTCCCTCAATGTCTGGTTGTGTTTGAGGCTGTTAATGAGCTGGCGAACCCCCTCTTCCCCGACTGAGTCATCACACAGCCAGAGGTGCTCCAGTGATGTGTTGTGTTGTAACATGTCTGACATTGAGGAGGCTCCCTCCACACCAATGGGGTTATCATCCAGGTATAGGTATTTCAGAGTTGAGTTCTTGCAGAGTGCAGCTGCCAGTTCACTAGCACCTTGTCCACTGATGTGGCAGCCAAATAACCGCAAAACTGTCAGTGATTTGTTCTCCACTAACATTTTGGCTACTGCAGTCACCCCCTCCTCTCCAATGGTATTATGGGCTATGTTCAGGTCTTCGAGGGTTGAGTGACTTGATGTCAGTAGTTTGCACAGTGCCTCACAGTCTGGCACCCCAATCCCAGTGTTGTACAGTTTCAGTTTCTTCACTCCACTGCCACAGAGTGCCTTGATCACCTCCACAGCACCACCACTTCCTATCGGGTTGTAGCTAAGCCAAAGCCCCTCTAACCTGGACATTGATGGTACAGCCTTGGCCAGCAGGTCACATGCACTCCCGTCCAGTTTGATGCTGTTCAGGTCTAGCACTCTCATGTCCTGTAGGATGTGTGGTGGGATGTGTGGTGGGATGTTTACAAATGACTGTATGCTTTTGGAGGAGAGGTCATTGCCTCCGAAGTCAGCATATGAGATGTGTCCCCTGCACCCAGTTCCCCCAGGGGCAGCACATCCCTGGCAAAACAGTTCAAACTTCTCATCATCAATGGAAGTGTAACCAAAGTTCAGTCTCCAGGAGCAGTTGGAATGAGAGATGGCATGGCCTGTCACATAGTAGTCCAGGGGAGTCCAGGAGTAGTTTGACCAGACAGCCATCTCATCTGAACCCAGAGTTCGGGTAGTCATTGAAATGTCTTCTGCCTCAAACAAAAAGTGAAAATAGGTAAATTTGGTATCGTCATTCTTAATCAACCTCGTAGATATTTCAGGAGGTATGTTTGCTAACTTTGTGAGTCCAGCCACAAATCGGATGGTCATTTTGAAGTAGCCACTATGAAGACAACGTTGAAACAGTATTGTCTGCTTGCGTGCAGAGAGTTGTGAGATGTGGACGGCAGCTAAGTATTCCTGAAGGGTCAAGTGAATGAAGTGGTAGGAGGAGGCTCTGCCCTCAGTGTACAGTTGAGGGACCTCCTGCATCAGGCCGAGAGGAGCAAACCCAGTGGGAAGGTGGGCTGCAGAGAAAACCAGCTGTTGCCTGTTCAGTATACCCTCATAGGCCATTCTGCACAGGTCCTGGAATTGCTTGTATACATCTGTGGGCAGGTCACTGAAGGTAGTGACCTTCAACTGCTGTTTCTGGTATACTGGGTGTGTTGAGAGATGGTCTACCAGGGTCTTGAGGGTAAAGGCGGTAAAAAGCTCAGTCATGGTGGTTGGAGGGGCTGACTCAGTGTGTTGGCTCCAGGTGAACACTTCTGCTGCCATCTTTGCTGTGACGGGTGTGTACATGGCTGCCCTGATTACAGGATTAGATGAGAGGTAGTCAGTGAATTTGGCAGCAAATGAACTAGGCTGTGCTTCGGCTTCAGCTTTGCTGATGTAATGTTCAATCTGGTCTTTTGCAGATGTCAGGATCTCCACATGCTGGGTGATTCGATGTTCACAGTTCTGTCTAAGGTGCTCACTAGCCCAGGGCCTGCTCGTGACAAACACAGTTGCAAGGGGTAGGATTCTACCATGGATGAGGTTGAGGAACACAGAGGCCTTCTCTCGTGGTTCATGATCAAGTTCGTCCCATGCCTCTAACCAGATGGCCACTCCCTGTCCCTGGTTGCTGGTGACCTCCTGGACCACTGCCTGCTGGAGCTTTGAGTTCGGGTGGTAGAAGAGGTCTGAAAGGGTTTTGGCCTCTTTCAAGTTGTTGTCTCGCAGTGGGAGGAGGAGGAGTAGGGAATGCTCCTGCAGGATTTCACCCCTGCCCCACTTTCTGCAGAACTCCCAGCTGAAGGTGGTCTTGCCCACACCAGGGGCACCTTCAATCAGAATCAATTTCTGTTTGTGAGATATTGAGAGTATGCCAACATCTTCAAATTTGATTGGAGACTTCTTATAAAACTCAGTGCCCAGGGAACCGACATCGTCCATATCCCCTCGTAAGTATCGTCTTGTGAACTCATCTGCACTAACTTTCTCTTTCTCGATCCTTGCTAGCTTGAAGGGGAGGAGCTTCTGGGGCAGTGGACTGGAGCTGAGGGTCGGGGGAGACTTCTGAGAGGTGTACAATTTCCTGAGGAAGGTGCTGTATTTGAATGTTGCTGAGATACGACCCCTCACTGCATCCTCAAGGTACACTGCAAAGGAAGAAAGCAGAAGTTCCTGAGTGAGTGTTCTCCTAAACTGCTCTACATCTTCCAGGGTGGAGTTGGACCAATCTTTCTCCATTATGATCACAAGTTCGGACATATCAGGTGGCAATTTTCCTGTAAATGGCCAGTGGGAGATGAAATCAGAGAGCTTTGTGGTCCTGCGAAATGCAACCAGCTCTGCAACATAGTTCACCATAGAAGCTTTTGTGTCATTATTTCCAAACTTGTCAACAATGTGCTCTAGGAGTGTGTAGTTGAGAAAGTCCCAGTATGAACTGAGCAGTGAAAATATCTCCTCCACACTTTCAGACTCTCTGATTGCAGTCAAGTTCTTACTGATGAAGGCAATGTGCTGGTCTTTGGTAAAAGCTGGTAGTCGTGTTATGCACCGCTTGAGTCCCTGCAATGGAATATTCTGTTCTAGTAGTCCATCTTGAACTTTGTCCACCAGCTGATGAAATTTAATTTCCATGGTCTGAATACGTTCAGGAATGGTTGCGTTGACCAAATATTCCTGGAACTGAGTGCCTGACAGTTCTACAGAGGTGGAAGTGGTTGCACAATTATTGAAATGGGTGGAGGACATGCTCTTGTGAACAACCTCTCAGCTCAAGTGAAGTGAGGGTCAAAGTAATATATGAATAGGACTACAAAAGACCTATATGAACAACCTATATGAACAAGAGTTTATTATACTGTAATAAACTCTTGGGATGAAGGAACTACATACCTGCTGCTACTGCTGGTTGAGGAGCGGTCTGAAAGGTGGTCAACTCTTTCAGGTAGTCAATAGGTTTTCTGGTAAGAGAAGAGTAGCACTCTTTCCCATCAATGGTAATAGTTTCAATGTTTTGCTCCATGAAGAACCTGCTACTGGTACTCTCAATGGCTTCCATTAAGGTGTTCACAAATGGTGCTGGTATGAACCAAGTGATGGTGATACTGCCTTCTATGATCTCTCTAAGTTGGAGGGCAAACCCAGGCAGGAAAAATTTGCGGGTGATGACTCCCTTTAATGTCTCAAGGTCTTCCAGGGTGCAGCTGTCCCAGTCATGTTTCATCTTGGCAACAAACTTCCTCAGTTCTTTCTTAGGAGGAGTTTCTCCTCTCACTGGCCAGCAGCTGATGAAGTCACAGACCCTGGTGGCCTTTCTAAAGGACTGGAGATCATGTTCGTAGGATTCCATCTTCTGCTTGAGTTCTTCACTGCCAAATATGCTAACAATATGCTCTAAAAGGTCAAAGTTCAGAAAATTCCAATAATTATTGAGTTTTGCCCAGAGGTCATCAAAAGTCGTTGCTGGTTCAATTCTCATGAGATGGTCATTAATAAACTGTTGGTGCTCATGTTTTTGAGACACATCAAGTGCTAAGAGACTGCAGCGAAAGCCACGAAGATCAACATCAACACGTTTGTATATAAGTATTGTGTAAGTGCTGATAACAAGACCCCGGAACCTTGTTTGTAGCTGTCTTACATGTTGTTTGACTGATTCTTTGTCCAGTAGTACTGCAGGGGAAATATGGAGAAGAGGGGAGCCAATGATAAAGTTTCATAGGTTGTACTGTGAGGAATTGCTACTCGTATCTTAACACGATTATTACTTGCTAGTGACATACCCATTTGTTCTTGTGATGGATGGTAAGGGGGTGTGATGGGGACAGTAGACTGGGGTGATAGAGTCACAGCGGCAGTGCTAGCTGCTCCAGATGGTGGTGGGGGGAGAGATGGAGTGGACACTGGGTAGCTGGTTGGTGGAGGGAGAGATGGTATGGACAGTGGGTAGCTGGTTGGTGGGGGGAGAGATGGAGTGGACATTGGGTAGCTGGTTGATGGAGAGAGGAATGGAGTGGACACTGGGTAGCTGGTTGGTGGAGGGTAGTAGTAAGGGGCAGACCAAGGCAGGGAGTGGGAGGGGTATGGCTGTGGTGGCACAGGGTAGGGGGAGGTGAAAACTGGTGACCATGTAGACTGAGGTAGAGGAGTCGCCCAGGTAGGAACTTGTGATGGAGGCACAGCTGGTGCTGGTGGTGCAGGATGATGGGTGGCAGTGGTGCTAGTGTCGTGTGCTGAACAGTACTTGTGTTCCAAATCTGTAGCCAGCCTCACTTCACCAACAGTGTTGCTTTTTAGGGCATTTACTATCTTGGTCCACGTAGGGGGTAGTGGGTTGGTTTTCAACCATGTCATAAGAGTTTCTCTCAGACGCTCAGGGGCACTGTACTCCTTTATCTCTTCTAGTCTGCCAACATTAACTCCTAGCTGCAAACCAATATCATACCACTTTGCACTGACACTGTTTAACTCTTCCCTTACAACTGGCAAGTCGTCAACAGTCAGCTGCTGGCCTGCAGGTTGAGAATGCGACAGCACATCAGTGTGATGGAAAGTGTGTCATCATACTAACACAGAAACTCACCAACAGGTCCTGGATTGGTCTCAATGTCCCCACTCAGCAGTAGCAGTAGAACCAACACCACACCCACCACCCTCCTCCCCAGGGCGAAGGGGAGATTCGGACCAGGGGAAACATGACGGACACCAGACTGGGGCAGGGTACATGACGGACACCCAATATTCAACCTCATTGCTCTGTTCTGCAAGATCATGGCTGGTAGTATATTACTAAGAGATGGCAGAAGCAGTGGGATGTGGTTGAAGGTCATGTGATGTGGACGAACATAGCACTGGTTGATGGGGCTCATGTGGTACATGGTTGTTAGCTGTGCATGTTCATCCACTAGCCCTAACATTGGTAACATGAGAACACACACAGAAACCAGGAGGCTGAGACCAGGGGTCACATGACCCAGTTGACGGGGGTGGTAGATGTACGGTCGTGGTCTAGGGAATGCCTTCATTATGTTGGTCTGGGCTTTCTGGTGCCCAGTAGTGACTGGCATCTGGAGGGAAGGAAATGAGGGAAGCTATAGATAGGTAGATAGATACATTTTATTTTTTAACAGATGTCCCATCAGTCATATGTGCGCAGATCTTAGTCTATGGCAAAAAGCCGCTCGCCGCACACCAGAAATGCCAGGCTGCCAAGGACGGGTATATGTAATGTCGTTATTCTGAAATGGAATAGTTAGTCTGTAGGTATAACCCACCTTGCAGCAGCAGCGAGTGTATCGTGACGTACCGTCAGGAACGATATGAACAAGAACGTTAACTTGGCTTCACTGTCACACGAACCGCACCCACAATTTGACTACAAAAATTCATGGAGCGAACACCTACACATCATGAATATTCACATTCATCATCGACCACTAGTGCCACAACAGACAACTAGCTACAAGTCATCGTCAGTTCCAAACTGAAATGTTGGGTTCTCGGTGTCTCCAATAGCAGGTCTCTTCTTGCTCTGTGGCTGTGTGTGTGTGTGTGTGTGTGCATGTGTGTGTGTGTGTGTGTGTGTGTGTGTGTGTGTGTGTGTGTGTGTGTGTGTGTGTGCATGTGTGTGTGTGTGTGTGTGTGTGTGTGTGTGTGTGTGTGTGTGTGTGTGTGTGGTGTGTGTGTGTGTGTGTGTGTGTGTGCATGTGTGCGTGTGCATGTGTGTGTATGTGAGTGTGTGCGTGTGTTGAGGAAGGTCGACTGGTGTCATCTCATCCAGCACAGTACATTTCAGTTTGAGCTGTTACCTTTGGTGCTTTAGTGATGTGTGTATGTGAGTGTGTAGTGTGTGTGTCTCCGTTCTGTTGTACAACAGTTGGTCTACTGCCATCAGTCTCCTCCTGGGAATC
The DNA here is from genome assembly GCA_949130485.1 of Agelas oroides. Taxonomy (NCBI): domain Eukaryota; kingdom Metazoa; phylum Porifera; class Demospongiae; order Agelasida; family Agelasidae; genus Agelas; species Agelas oroides. Next base: position 175,209 of record OX422193.1, on the reverse strand, counting down.
AGACCTGTGTGTGTGTGTGAGGGGTGTGTGTGTGAGGGGTGCGTGTGTGAGGTATGTGTGAGAGAGTTATATTGCGTGTCACTCAGCTTAACATTAGCTAGGTTGAATGCACATCCTTCCTACGCCCATACCTCTTTGCTGGTGGCTCCTCTCCGACAGACCCCCTCCCAGTAGAAGTAGGACTTGCTAGTGACTCTCTCCTAGACCCTTCCCCAACACTCCCGCCCTCATCTCCTCCTCCTCCACTGGACTCTCTTGGGGATGAAGGAGGCTGGTAGAATGTCACATGGGGAAGGTTTTGTGGGTGACGTCTGATTGGCTGTGGTAAGAAAGGTGAGAGGTGAGGGGGTGAGAGGTGAGGGGGTAAAGGGTGAGGGATGAGGTGAGGGGGTAGAGGGTGAGGGGATGGAGGGTGGGGGTGGGAGATGGAAGGTGAGGGAATGAAGAGGTTGTAAGAGTAGCATATGCTTAGGATCATACACACAATCTTTGCTCGTGAGAGACGCTATTCTTCTCTTGAAAACATTGTGTCCCTTGCTCACATTTTCACTTGGTTTTCTGATGGGCTTGTTGCTGCGTTGTCGTAGTAACTCATCAACAGCAGAGTGCAGGCAGAGGGCGAGGAAGATGGCAGCCTTACCGACGACCGTGACCCAGACTAGCTCATCACGAGACTGCTGGAAGTGGAAGGAGACCCAGTGACTGCCCTCCTGTGAGTGTGTGAGGGTGTGTGAGGATGTGAGGGTGTGTGAGGAAGGGGATTCAATAGCTGGCCCAATGTCACAGGAGGGGCGGTGCCTGACGAAGAATATTGAGGCCCTTCCTTGTAATGTCTTGATCAAGGAGTGGAGGATGAAATGGTTGCAAGGCAGCAGCTCATTGATCAATGCAGAGTTGGAATTTTGATGGTCAGCACCACCCCTCATGTGTCTATACCTTCTGTCTACATGACTGCATGTGACAACATCTCCCAGGGGGTTTCCCCCCTCACTGTTACATAATGGTGGTGGCAAAGGCCTTGAAAGAATACACACACAGAGATGGTGGGAGGCAGGAGGTCACACTGCCAGTACCTTGTGTCCGACCTTCCAGCACCTCATTCTGTTGATGGGGTAGTGAAAACACTTCTTGAGTCGTCCTCCCTCCCCCTCCCTCGTGTACGTCACCACCTCCATGCGACCCACACGCACACACCCTGCAGAGCAAGACAGATACAAAATGCTCTAAATAGTGGCTCTGAAACTCTGTAGCTCGTGCCATATTCATAACATTCCATGTAACCACTCGTACTAAATGAACATGTACATTCATAGCATTCCTGGCACCTCATGAGGTATGCTACACTCCCATAATGTAATACATTGGTGTACCTTCCAGGTCACTGCTGGGATGGTCAAAGGTGAGTCCGTCCAACTGACGATAGCCAAATTGAGGCAGCACCTTAGCCGACTCCAGATACTGAGAGTGCAAAGGTCAAATGGACAGTACAGCCCCTCCGTTCCCTCCTTCCCTCTCTTCTTCCTCTTTCCTCCACCCTCTCCCCCTCCCTCATCCTTGCCTCACCCACTTACTTCTTTCTTCTGCCCTTTCTTCTGCAGCGAGGTAAGCTCTCCCCTCCTCTCCCTCCCCACCTCCCAGTGACCTCTCTCAATATCTGCCACAGCCTCAATATACATCAAGTTCTTTGCCACACGATCACTCAACAATTCTGACACAAGGTTCGGATCCCAGAAACTGAGAGAAGCAATGATTTCACACATAAGGCAGACTCACACATGCAAAATTTCTCTTTCAAAATGTTAACTCTGGTAGAATGACAGCATGTGTCGTGTGGTTCAAAGGTCAGGACTCACTTTCTTCGGAGGGTGATCCGATGAGGTGATTGTTTGTTGGCCATCTCCATGGAAACGTAGGGGGCTTCAAAATCCTGGAGGGGCCTCACCACTGTGTGTGTGTGTGTGGGGGGGGGGGGGAGGGTAAGGCATAGAAATGCACTAACACACAAGCGTGCGATCAGTCTGGCTAGTTCCCTGGTCCCCAACCCACTGTCGCCAGAGGCCTGATGAGACAAATCTGGGCACAAGACTAGTCAGCAAATGTTGCTTACTGGAGTCACATGACACTCACATGACCACGACGTCCCTCCCTCGTCCTCAACCTCCATAAAGAGTCCAAAGTAGTAGGTGAGGTCTGCATTCAGCTCAATCTCTGACGCCACTTTCTGTGGGGGAAGTCAACAGTGAGGAGCGTGCATGCACTGGAGGATCTGTTCATGGAAGGTTTGTGTATTATTATTGAGCAGTGGTTAAAGATAACTTTCCTTCGAAGAACTACATCCTAATAAAAGTACCATTAAGTATGGGTGAGCATGCCTGATGCTTATATAGCCTCGTACTCAGGGCTCGTACAAGGCTATGCTGTACAAATACTTGCTGAAAAGTGGGTATTCAAGTAGTTAATGTGAAAGTGGGTACTCAAGTAGTTAATGTGAAAGCTATGCAACTGTGATCTGAGTCCACCCTCCATGCTCAGTGAACATTCATTCACCAGCCCCTCCCCCACAGCCTGCAGAGTGGCAAAGTGGGAGGGGCTATGAATGGAACTAATTGACTACATTCCACTACACCACTCCCACAGCTGTTTCTCAACAAGTCATGCTGTTGACTGAGTGGCAAGTGTACTATACAACTCTCCCTGCTCCTATCGACA
>OX422193.1:132500-167500 GCA_949130485.1 Agelas oroides | reverse complement strand
CATGTGAATGATTGTTCTGCAGCTCGCTTATTTTCTGTGCAAGTTTGACTACTTTGTCTGTGTGAGTTGAACCTTCTGCCCCTGCTTAGCATTGTGAAAAAGCAGGGTGTTTATCTGTAATCTGATTGGCTGGTTGTGTGCTCTTCCTCTGCAGTACCATGCCCAGTCCCACTGTGACAGACCACCGATCTTCACACAGCAAGAGTACAGTGTAGGCTCACTGCACGTTCTTGAAAACCAACACATTGAATTTTATCCCTCCCTCCCTCCCTCCCTCCCTCCCTCCCTCCCTCCCTCCCTCCCTCCCTCCCTCCCTCCCTCCCTCCCTCCCTCCCTCCCTCCCCCTCCCACTCCATCATCCTCCACCAGCTTGGTGCTGTGTCCGTCTACCTCTATCCCGCCCAGCTCCACTCTTTCCCTCTCTCCATCTTTGCTTCTCTCATTGCTCCCTTCGGAGGGTTCTTTGCATCTGGGTTCAAGAGAGCCTTCAACGTAAAGGTCAGGGGTCATTGCTATATTAGTGTAGCCATATTCCTACCTAGACTTTCAGATAATTCTCGTTCTGTGCTTTGCTCAGTAGATAGACCTTGCTTTCTCCCTCCTCCCCACACACTTACACTTTCCTCCCTCCCCCCTCCCCCTCCCATACACACACACACACACCTCTCCTCTTTACAGGACTTTGATGATGTCATTCCAGGTCATGGTGGTCTCATGGATCGATTCGACTGTCAGATTCTCATGACAACCTTTGCCAATGTCTACTACTTTACCTTCTGCAGGTAACTACACACCTTGGTGGGGGGGGGGGGGGCTTCTGCAGGTAACTACACACCTTGGTTGGGGGGGGGGGGGGGGGCTTCTGCAGGTAACTACACACCTTGGTTGGGGGGGGGGGGGGGGGGCTTCTGCAGGTAACTACACACCTTGGTTGGGGGGGGGGGGGGGGGGGGGGGCTTCTGCAGGTAACTACACACCTTGCTTGTGTAACAAGAATGAACTGAACTCTAGTTTGCATGAGCATGAATTTTGTTTGTGAGGATAAAATATGCTGATGTAAGAACACCACTGAATGGGGGGGGGGGGGGGGGGGGTGGTGTTGGTGTGGACGGTAGTGCCCAACACTTGAGGATATTGGGGAGAAAGAAATAACAGATGGTTGGTAACAGATAAGCAGATGTTACATACATCAGTATATCACCCTCTCTACCTCCTGTAAACGCTTGTATGTATTATGTATTTCACACATTGTGCCTGACCTTCCTGCCCTCAGATCTCTTAATCCTGACAAGCTGGTCTCCCTCCTCCTCGCTCTCCCAGTGGACAAACAACTGGACATTCTAAAGCAACTCCAGAACAAACTGTCTGACGAAGGAAATTTGTCGGGATAAAAATGCTGTTTTATAAGCATATGCATGACCTTTTTTACACCTTGTAGTCAAATATATTACGACCATCTTATTTCTGATTTCATGTGTGTAGTGCATGATGTGGTGCTTGTCAACATGATGTTTAGAGTTGTGACCACCTCCACCTTGTGTATGTGCATCCTTCTTTGCTCAATCTGGTACTGGGGAAGGGCTAGGATTAGGGCTGCATGCAGTCAACTGGTTGGCCTTCGTCTTGTTCTGGATACAGGAACTACTACCAAGCAGCCGCGCGCCGCTTTGTGCGGTTGGCCACGCCCACATTCTACAGTTTTTGATTATGACGTCATTGTTTCCAAATACAGCCAACCACACCGTCTGCATGCTGGTGTTATTGTGTACCGATTGTGTGAAGAGGCGACAACAGTCTTCCTGGCTCTCGCTCGGTACATATTGTCTCGCCGATTGCAGAGGAGATGAGCTTCTTTTTAAACTTGTGAGTATTAAATCCTGAAATTAGATGTAGATTTGATGAGCTAGGTGAGGGAGGTACCCTGTAAGGTGGGAAAAATCAATTAACTACTGACTGGTCACAGTGGCAGTAGGTCTTGAGTGTTGTTGACAAATGTCAGATCTGAGGCTGAGAGGTGCTGATCTCACCATAGATGATGAAGACTGCAGACTGCATGGTGGTATTGGCCAGAGCACATGTCGTCACGTCTAAAACGGAAACGTCCCAGAATGTCTAATCCCAAAATGTCTAATCCCAGAATGTCTAATCCCAAAATGTCTAATCCCAAAATGTCTAATCCCAGAATGTCTAATCCCAAAATGTCTAATGCCTAAATGTCTAACTGGGTGCTAACACAGCTGGTACAGTTCTAATTGACAGGTATTGAAACAGGTCAGTCAATCTGACAGGTATTGAGCAGTGTGGACAGTATTGATTACTCCCCCTCCCTCTCCTCATTCTCCTTCTAGAGCCAATCGGTCTAGCAAGACCGTCAAACATCTCAAGAAGATCCCAGAAGGATCACACCAACATGACATGATGAAGGTACCGGTGCCGCAGTGTCTGATAATTGTTAGGTCGTGAGTGACTATATGGGCGGGGCCTGGGGACACACTATCTACTGTCGATCTATAGGGGTTGAGGGAGTGGGGGATACTACTATAGGGGTTGTGTGTGAGAGAGTACTGAAGATACCACTGCAGTGTGAGTTTCTCCCCTCCCTCTCCTCCTCCCCTCTCCCCTCCCTCTCCCCTCTTCCTCCCACCCCCTCCCTCCCCCTGCTCCACAGCATGTGGCAGCCACTCTCGGCAGTGGTAACCTCAAACTGGCTGTGCAGTTGCCGGAAGGAGAAGAAATGAACGAGTGGATCGCCGTCAACAGTGAGTGTCAGAGTGCATCCTAGTGAATGAGGCTGGAGTGTGTGCTAGTGTGTGTGCTGGAGGTGTGCTAGTGTGTGTGCTGGAGGTGTGCTAGTGAATGAGGCTGGAGTGTGTGCTAGTGTGTGTGCTGGAGGTGTGCTAGTGTGTGTGTGTGCCAGTGGGGAGGTGTGTGTGTGTGCTGGTGGTGTATGAACAATTGTTTAGGTTAGTGTGTACAAACTGTTGTATGGCCAGACTTAGGTTGTGTCTGGCCATGCAACACTATGTACAAACTAGTCTTGTATGGCCAGACTCAGGTTGTGTCTGGCCATACAACACTATGTACAAACTAGTCTTGTATGGCCAGACTCAGGTTGTGTCTGGCCATGCAACACTATGTACAAACTGTTCACTGACTGGTCCATATACTGCTGTGGCTACTGATGTCATTAGCTTGTGAATTGAGCCTTGGCACACCCCCTGCCCTGTCAATCTACTGTGTTAAGAGTGCTGGCTGGCATTCAAGGAGCTGAATCAGTGATACCATGGTCCCCTTCCTTCATACTCACCCCTCCCCCTCCACACACACACACACACCTCCCCCCTTCCACTCTCCACATGCACCCATCCCCCCCCCCCCCCCCCCTCCTCAGCTGTTGACTTCTTTAATCAGATCAACATGTTGTACGGAACCATCACAGAACAGTGTACGACTGAGAGCTGTCCCGTCATGAGCGCAGGACCGAAGTGAGTGTGTGTGGGGGGAGGGGAGGGGTGTGAGTGTGTGTGGGAAGAGGGGAGGGTGTATGCTTGTACGCCACAAGTTGCCTATTACCCAGATCCTCTCCTTCCTTGTGGCTGCAATGCTTGTTTCGATGAAAACTATGTGTCAGATATTTGCTGTGCACTAGCATACATATGGCTGACACACACAGCACCAAAGGTTTCAACAGAAAAAAATTCATAACTTACCAAATAACAGAAGACAATTGTTATTCCCCACAATAAGACGTGCTAGGAGTGTGCCCTCACTGTGTCTGTGCTAATGATGGTACACAGTGTCCTCAATACTCGACCTCATTAGTATCAATGCACTGTACTGGCTATTCATCTTTAAGACCATCTATTCATGTATAAGGAGGTCGAATTGTGTGCAGAAGTGATCGGGTTTCTGTGCCATTGTTCACCTTATGAGCGAGTCTGTCATCTCTGGATGAGTGCTCTTTCAGGGCTTCTGTACCTATTGTAGTAGAGAGTACAAGGTATTGGTCATGGTAATTTATCCTTCCTCTCACCTCCCCCTCCCCTCCTCCCTCTCCTCCACCCAGATACGAGTACCATTGGGCAGATGGTACAACTGTGAAGAAGCCAATCAAATGCTCTGCTCCAAAGTACATCGACTACCTCATGACCTGGGTACAGGAACAACTCGACGATGAAAACATCTTCCCTTCCAAAATTGGTAAGTGTAGCTTAATTAAGCTCATCTGGTAAGGTGTGCTTTAATTGGAACGTAATAGCTGCCCGAAGTATTTACCTCATCATAGTACATGGTGCTTTCTTACACTTCCCTTCTCCTCTTACCGATACATATACATATATACTCAAGTACAGTTTGTCTGTGCACAGTTTGACAATTCATGACTATAACTGGAGAGAATGGTTCACATGACAGCTAGGTCACATCCCATCTCACCACTGGAGGCAGGTGGCCAATCTAGAGCCTTTTATGGTTTTGTGGCTAATTGTTGAAATTAGGGGTGGTCTTAGAGGCCTAGCTTGGACAGCCCAGGGGGGTGACACTCTGGAACTGGCTGTGTAGCTCTGGGCTATATTTAATTAGGTCAGTGATGTTGGCATGGGTTAGTGGGTGGTTGTGGAGGGGTGGAAGGCCAGTGTGTATTAGGTACAGGACATGTCAGTCAATGTTGAACTATTATGTTCCAATTAAAGCACACCATAAAGCATAAACAGGAGACTTGGTTCGTTGATTACAAGCCTCATTGAATGCATTCCTTCCCCCACCTCATCTAGTGTCCCATCTCCACATACATTTCACACCTCACTATGCACACACACACAACGCAGGTGTCCCTTTCCCCCGCAATTTCATCACGATTGCCAAGACCATCCTGAAGCGCCTGTTCCGAGTGTATGCACACATTTACCACGCCCACTTTGATGACATCATCCAACTGCAGGAGGAGGTGGGTCAATAATGCTCTCAGTTACATGACCTTGACCAATGAGATAGCTCACTTTTGATCATGTGATCTTTGACCAATCAGATCTCTCGGTTGGGATCACATGATCTTTTGCCAATCAGAACTCTCCATTAGGGTCACATGACAGTTTATAGCATAGAGACAAAGGCCAGAAAGTGACAGCTAAGAGTCACTGGGACTTGAACCCAAAGCCTGGCAGGGTGAACACAGATTGTGTGTTGTACAAAACTTTTATCTCTCTTTCACACACACACACACCCACACACACACACACACTCTCACAGGCTCATCTGAACACAAGCTTCAAGCATTTCATTTACTTTGTTTCAGAGTTTAATTTGATAGAGAAGCGAGAACTCACTCCGATGCAGGAGTTAATCGACCGCATGCTCAAATAATGACCCCAACAGAATCAATGTGGGCTTTGTCCATTGCTTTTATCTTTGTCGCTAAAATTTATTTTATGTTTGTATTTACTTTTGATCAGCATATCCAATTGTGTATTTGTATGTGGTGTAACGTTAACTTCACTGTATGTACAAACTGTGTGTGTTTGCATCAACTTTGTGGTGTACTGATTTCTGGAATGACTTTCTTTTGTAGTAGTAAATGTGTTATGTACTCTGATGCTCACTCAGGCTCCTGGCATAGCTAGCCTCATTCCCAGGCCTTCCCACTGTCAAGTTTTTGATCGCTTGCAGTGTGCAAAAAACCATACTGCAAGCAACTGGACAGTGGGGAGGCCTGGGAACAAGGCTCCCAGTATATAACTGCATTTCCCACTAGGTGAAAAGTAGTCTGGGCACAAGACTAGGAGGAGGGGGGAGACTGGTCATATTGCTCAGAAGTTATTTTCTTGGAAGCATCTCTTTCAAACGAAAATCTGGCCGTCCATCAACTGAGGGGCTATCCATTTCCAAAAAGCCTCTCGTGCATGTTCCTGTGCAGTGTGCCATTATGGTGTTTGTACTGCCTGTGAATTCTGAGTTGAGTAGTCAAAACACGGTGGCGCTAATATTCACAACGGGTGGGTGGGCATGTTTGCAGGACGATTTCAAAGAGGGCGTGGCTGCTTGTTTGTCTCCAGAAGGCGGCCGGATTGTGATCAGCGAACGGTTTGCTACAGCATCTCTACCCTCTGATAGTGCCTGTGTCGTAGCAGTGGAGAAATCTTCTTTGAGCGCATTTGGTGAGTTTTACCGGACATGATAAGATGCGAGGGATCACGAACGGCAGTTGGTACGTTTGTTAAGGGGGTGGGGCAGGAGGGGATGACGCCCCCTCTTAAGATCTTTGGTACAATCGCTACGCAAGCTGCATGCGGCAGATGCAGAATCATGCAGCGGCACGTGCAGAATGGCGGGGACATCGGGCGATCGCCTGGACTGTCAGCTTCAATGTGTAAATACTTTGGAGCGGCTGTGACTTGCAGCTGCACTGCATGGTCTAATGCCGTTTTTCTGTAGTACGCCGATCAACTTATGTGTACTTGATTCTACTCGCACATGCAGTGCCTACACCTGCATGAGCGATGGCGAGGCTGCGGTGTCTGCTGTTCTGCCTGCTCCTCTCTTGCGTCAACGGTCAAGGTAACTGACAGGCTGCACTGAGAAGGACATCCAGATGGTTTGATTTCCCTCCTTCCCTCTTTCTGCAACACACACACACTCGTGCTTCCCCAACTTATGAACTGCAGTGAATGTTGGTCCAATATTTAGTGCCCCTCTGGTTGTGTTCCAAGTACAAGAAGAATTACCGGCTGGTAAGTACAGCTCATCAAACCCCACTTGAATATTACTTTAATCCTTCTCCCCTCTATCTCTCCTACTCAGATTCCCAGGTTGGTACGGTATCAGCGAGGGATCCGGACAATGATCCAGTGACCTATTACATTGATCCTGGTAGCATCAATTCTAACAACTTCTACATCAATGGAACATTAGGAATTATCCACACAAGCAGATCACTGGACAGAGAGGTGCACATGTAGCTACTTCTTATGTTAGCATTGCCTTACTATAATCTTTATGCTTCTGCTCCAACACATACCCACACCCCCACACACACACACATACACACATACACACACACACACACACATACACACACAGGCCCTAGCTCCCGACAATGACCCCCTGACATTGTTTGTCCATGCAACAGACGGTATTAACCACGGTATCCCTAACCCACGTTTGGAAGTGCGGATCATTCTTGATGATGTCAACGACAATAACCCTGTGTTCAGTAATCTTCCTAATGCAGTCACCTTCCCAGAGGTACGTAGTATGACATCACACACCCTGCAGTCCGTGCTATGCAGGAGAGCTGATTTAGACTTTGAGCATGTAGTAGTGCACGTAGGAGGTAGTGCACGTAGGAGGTAGTTCACACAAAAGGTGGATAAGCCCAATCCCGATTGTCCAAATTATTTGAACATCCCCATCATCTGAACCTTCAGCTCAAAGCATGACACTTTGACTGTAGAATAAGAGTGCACACTAGAGTTGAAGTACATGACCTCCCTCACAGAACACTGATGTTGGCACGATCCTGTTCACTGCTGCGGCCACTGACCTTGACTTTGGATTCAACAGTCTCATACTCTACTATATTGAGAGTGTAACGGTGAGTCGTGTTTACTGTGTGTGTGTGTGTGTGTGTCTGTGCATACCCAGTATGCTTAGAATGACATTACTATCCTTCCATTCCCTCTTTCTCCCCTCTCCCATTCCCTCCTCCGTCTTTCCCCTTTCCCCGCTCTTTCCTCTCTTCTTAGCCTTCCACCTCTTCGAGGTTGTTTAGCATTCACATCAGCACCGGCGTCATCACACTGAGTGGTTCTCTGGATTTTGATGTTCCAGGAGGTCGCATGCACACTATTTCTGTGAGAGCACAGGTGAGGACACACAACAGTGAACATAGAAATGATTCCTGGTTTTAACTCTGTCCCCTCCTGAACTCTTCTTCCTCCCTCCCTTCCTCCATTCCTCCCTTCCTCCCTCCCTTCCTCCCTTCCTCCCTTCCTCCCTTCCTCCCTTCCTCCCTTCCTCCCTTCCTCCCTTCCTCCCTTCCTCCCTTCCTCCCTTCCTCCCTTCCTCCCTTCCTCCCTTCCTCCCTTCCTCCCTTCCTCCCTTCCTCCCTTCCTCCCTTCCTCCCTTCCTCTCGCAGGATCGTGGTGATCCCAGCCTGTCTACAGTGATGGACCTGATTATGATAGTCAGTGATGTGAATGATCAACCTCCACGATTCACTCAACCTCGCTACTTTGTGGACATCCATGAGAATCTGACCTTTGTGAGTTGAGCAGCAAGCTAGCTATGCCATTAGCTCTAGCTACATAAAAAGTCTTTCGTACACACATTTAGTTTACTCCCCATCGATCTCTTTCCTCCCCCCCTCCCTCCCTCCCTCCCTCTCTCCCTCTCTCCCTCCCTTCCCTCCCTTCCCTCCCTCTCTCTCCCTCTCTCTCCCTCCCTCCCTCTCTCCCACTCTCCCAGGGTGAAAGTGTTATCCAGGTGGAGGCCAACGACCAGGACCTGGGACTCAACGAGCCTGTCACATATTTGATTGTATCAGGAAATGACCCCCTCGGAGGGGAACCAAGCTTTGACATCAACTCAACAACGGGTGTGATCTTCGTGAATGTCACCAACCTTGACCGGGAGAGGACCGCAACGTACACACTGACTGTCATGGTATGTGAGCATGTTGCTCTCTCCCTCTTCCTCCTCCATCTCCCTCCTTCACATTCTCTTCCTTCCTCTGTTCCTCCATTCCTCCCTCCTCCTTCACCCGTTCCATTCCTCCTCCACCCCCTTACCTCCCTCACCCCTTCCCCCCTTCCTCACCCCCTCCCCCTCCACCACTGCACACAGGCCATTGAAGTCAACAATGCTAACTTCAGAGTCACTGTGGTGGTGGATATTACAGTCTTTGACGTCAACGACAACTCTCCCTCCTTCACACAACCGTTCTACAACACCACGGTACCTGAGGACACTGCCACGAGCATGTCCATCCTGACAGTCACTGCCATGGACCCAGATCATGTAAGATATTGTGTATGTGGTTTATGTTTGAAGACCGCCGTCGTCCCTCCCTGAACTTAGTTAACAAAATTTCATTTCTGCTTTATATGTAAGCCTCCCACTCACACATGCACCCTTCCCCTCCCCCCTCCACACACTCACACATTCCCCTCCCTCTGTCACACATGCACACATATTCTCTTCTCCCCCTCACACTCCCCCTATCACACATGCACACCCTCCCCACCAGGGCACCCATGCTGAGTTTTCCTTCTCACTTGAGAACCTCCTCAATGCCTCTGCTGGCCTCCCGTTCTCCATCTCCCACAACCGTCTTTCCGGCGAGGGAATCATCTCTATCAGTGACCCTCTCGACTTTGAGACAACTGACAGATATGTCTTCCGAGTGAGTAGAGACCATCATGCCTGCCATTTCTCCCTTTCCTACCTCCCTCCCTCCCTCTCTCCCTTTCCTCCCTCCTCCCTCTTCTCTCTCCCTTCCCTCCCTTCTCCCTCCTCCCTTATCTCTCTCCCTTCCTCTCTCCCTTCCCTCCCTCCTCCCTCCTCTCTCTCCCTTCCTCTCTCCCTTCCCTCCCTCCTCCTTTCCTCTCTCCCTATGAGACATACAGTAGAAGAGGATGGGGGAGGTGGTATATTGTTAGACTAATCACAGATCATAATACTGAGTTATCACTGTCACTCCCTCTCTCACCTAATCATCCTTCTTCCTCAGGTGATTGCAACTGAAGATATCAATAACCAGCCACGCAATGGAACCACGACAGTCTCCATTGAGGTCACTAACGTCAACGACAACAGTCCGATGTTTGAGAACGCCACCTACCTCAGTATCATACCTGAGAACGCACCTCCTGGGACATTTGTTACCATGGTAACATTAATCATGTTTTGTTTAGTTTAAGCAAAACTGCATATTCACATGCTTCTTTCCGTCACACACACACATACAATCCTCCCCCTTCCCCCTCCTCACACACACACACCTCCACCCCCTCCCCCCTCCTCACACACCCCTCCCTCCTCCTCACACACCCCTCCTCCCTCCTCACATACATACACCTCCACCCCCTCCCACAGGTGCGTGCACCAGATGATGATCTTGGTACGTTTGGTGAGCTCATGTATGCGCTCATGTCGGGGCACATGGGACAGTTCAACATCACAGAGAACTCGGGGAGAGTGGAGACGACTGACGAACTTGACTATGAGACCACACCCAGCTACACCATCAGCATCGGAGCCCTAGACCTTGCGGAAAATGCCAACGAGCAGAAGTGAGTTTGTAACAGTGGACTAGTGTGATAGAATGTAGCTCGTAGCTGAACGATTAGTTTCATCATATTCTTCTCCCCTCCCTCCCTCCTCCCCTCCCCCCTCCCTCCCTCCCCTCCCCCCTCACAGTCTGGGGGTAACGGAGCTTCTGGTGATGGTGGAGAATCTCAACGACAATCAACCCATGTTTGTGCAGGATGGTGTGATGGTGGAGGAGGTGGACGTCAACGTGACAGAGGAACAACCCGCTGGCACCATTGTCTTTGTGCTTGAGGTGAGGGTGGGAGGGTGTGAGGATGGGAGGATGTGTGGTGGTGTGAGGGTGGGAGGATGTGTGAGGTGGCAGGGTGTGTGAGGTGGCAGGGTGTGTGAGGGTGGCAGGAGTTTGCCTACTAATGATGACATTTGATATCCTTTCTCCCCCTCTTCCTCTCCCTCTCTCCTCTTCTCTCCCTCCCTCCCTTCCTCCCTCCCTCTCCCCTCTTCCCTCCCTCTTCCCTCCCTCCCTCTCCCCTCCCTCCCTCTCCCCTCTCCCAAAGGCCATGGACGCAGATGGTGATCTGACTCCGCTAACGTTTGAGATTGCTGCTGGCAATGAACTCAACCACTTTCAACTGAACGCACAAACACAACCGTAAGTGCACACTGTGGAGAGTCATGTCTGTCCTGAGTGCACACTGTGGAGAGTCATGTCTGTCCTGAGTGCACACTGTGGAGAGTCATGTCTGTCCTGAGTGCACACTGTGGAGAGTCATGTCTGTCCTGAGTGCACACTGTGGAGAGCCATGTCTGTCCTGAGTGCGCACTGTGGAGAGCCATGTCTGTCCTGAGTGCGCACTGTGGAGAGCCATGTCTGTCCTGAGTGCACACTGTGGAGAGTCATGTCTGTCCTGAGTGCGCACTGTGGAGAGTCATGTCTGTCCTGAGTGCACACTGTGGAGAGTCATGTCTGTCCTGAGTGCACACTGTGGAGAGTCATGTCTGTCCTGAGTGCACACTGTGGAGAGTCATGTCTGTCCTGAGTGCACACTGTGGAGAGTCATGTCTGTCCTGAGTGCGCACTGTGGAGAGTCATGTCTGTCCTGAGTGCGCACTGTGGAGAGCCATGTCTGTCCTGAGTGCGCACTGTGGAGAGCCATGTCTGTCCTGAGTGCGCACTGTGGAGAGCCATGTCTGTCCTGAGTGCGCACTGTGGAGAGCCATGTCTGTCCTGAGTGCACACTGTGGAGAGCCATGTCTGTCCTGAGTGCACACTGTGGAGAGCCATGTCTGTCCTGAGTGCACACTGTGGAGAGCCATGTCTGTCCTGAGTGCACACTGTGGAGAGTCACGTCTGTCCTGAGTGCGCACTGTGGAGAGTCACGTCTGTCCTGAGTGCGCACTGTGGAGAGTCACGTCTGTCCTGAGTGCGCACTGTGGAGAGTCACGTCTGTCCTGAGTGCGCACTGTGGAGAGTCACGTCTGTCCTGAGTGCGCACTGTGGAGAGTCACGTCTGTCCTGAGTGCGCACTGTGGAGAGTCACGTCTGTCCTGAGTGCACACTGTGGAGAGTCACGTCTGTCCTGAGTGCACACTGTGGAGAGTCACGTCTGTCCTGAGTGCACACTGTGGAGAGTCACGTCTGTCCTGAGTGCGCACTGTGGAGAGTCACGTCTGTCCTGAGTGCGCACTGTGGAGAGTCACGTCTGTCCTGAGTGCGCACTGTGGAGAGCCACGTCTGTCCTGAGTGCGCACTGTGGAGAGCCACGTCTGTCCTGAGTGCACACTGTGGAGAGTCACGTCTGTCCTGAGTGCGCACTGTGGAGAGTCACGTCTGTCCTGAGTGCGCACTGTGGAGAGTCACGTCTGTCCTGAGTGCGCACTGTGGAGAGTCACGTCTGTCCTGAGTGCGCACTGTGGAGAGTCACGTCTGTCCTGAGTGCGCACTGTGGAGAGTCACGTCTGTCCTGAGTGCGCACTGTGGAGAGTCACGTCTGTCCTGAGTGCGCACTGTGGAGAGTCACGTCTGTCCTGAGTGCGCACTGTGGAGAGTCACGTCTGTCCTGAGTGCGCACTGTGGAGAGTCACGTCTGTCCTGAGTGCGCACTGTGGAGAGTCACGTCTGTCCTGAGTGCGCACTGTGGAGAGTCACGTCTGTCCTGAGTGCGCACTGTGGAGAGTCACGTCTGTCCTGAGTGCGCACTGTGGAGAGTCACGTCTGTCCTGAGTGCGCACTGTGGAGAGTCACGTCTGTCCTGAGTGCGCACTGTGGAGAGTCACGTCTGTCCTGAGTGCGCACTGTGGAGAGTCACGTCTGTCCTGAGTGCGCACTGTGGAGAGTCACGTCTGTCCTGAGTGCGCACTGTGGAGAGTCACGTCTGTCCTGAGTGCGCACTGTGGAGAGTCACGTCTGTCCTGAGTGCGCACTGTGGAGAGTCACGTCTGTCCTGAGTGCGCACTGTGGAGAGTCACGTCTGTCCTGAGTGCGCACTGTGGAGAGTCACGTCTGTCCTGAGTGCGCACTGTGGAGAGTCACGTCTGTCCTGAGTGCGCACTGTGGAGAGTCACGTCTGTCCTGAGTGCGCACTGTGGAGAGTCACGTCTGTCCTGAGTGCGCACTGTGGAGAGTCACGTCTGTCCTGAGTGCGCACTGTGGAGAGTCACGTCTGTCCTGAGTGCGCACTGTGGAGAGTCACGTCTGTCCTGAGTGCGCACTGTGGAGAGTCACGTCTGTCCTGAGTGCGCACTGTGGAGAGTCACGTCTGTCCTGAGTGCGCACTGTGGAGAGTCACGTCTGTCCTGAGTGCGCACTGTGGAGAGTCACGTCTGTCCTGAGTGCGCACTGTGGAGAGTCACGTCTGTCCTGAGTGCGCACTGTGGAGAGTCACGTCTGTCCTGAGTGCGCACTGTGGAGAGTCACGTCTGTCCTGAGTGCGCACTGTGGAGAGTCACGTCTGTCCTGAGTGCGCACTGTGGAGAGTCACGTCTGTCCTGAGTGCGCACTGTGGAGAGTCACGTCTGTCCTGAGTGCGCACTGTGGAGAGTCACGTCTGTCCTGAGTGCGCACTGTGGAGAGTCACGTCTGTCCTGAGTGCGCACTGTGGAGAGTCACGTCTGTCCTGAGTGCGCACTGTGGAGAGTCACGTCTGTCCTGAGTGCGCACTGTGGAGAGTCACGTCTGTCCTGAGTGCGCACTGTGGAGAGTCACGTCTGTCCTGAGTGCGCACTGTGGAGAGTCACGTCTGTCCTGAGTGCGCACTGTGGAGAGTCACGTCTGTCCTGAGTGCGCACTGTGGAGAGTCACGTCTGTCCTGAGTGCGCACTGTGGAGAGTCACGTCTGTCCTGAGTGCGCACTGTGGAGAGTCACGTCTGTCCTGAGTGCGCACTGTGGAGAGTCACGTCTGTCCTGAGTGCGCACTGTGGAGAGTCACGTCTGTCCTGAGTGCGCACTGTGGAGAGTCACGTCTGTCCTGAGTGCGCACTGTGGAGAGTCACGTCTGTCCTGAGTGCGCACTGTGGAGAGTCACGTCTGTCCTGAGTGCGCACTGTGGAGAGTCACGTCTGTCCTGAGTGCGCACTGTGGAGAGTCACGTCTGTCCTGAGTGCGCACTGTGGAGAGTCACGTCTGTCCTGAGTGCGCACTGTGGAGAGTCACGTCTGTCCTGAGTGCGCACTGTGGAGAGTCACGTCTGTCCTGAGTGCGCACTGTGGAGAGTCACGTCTGTCCTGAGTGCGCACTGTGGAGAGTCACGTCTGTCCTGAGTGCGCACTGTGGAGAGTCACGTCTGTCCTGAGTGCGCACTGTGGAGAGTCACGTCTGTCCTGAGTGCGCACTGTGGAGAGTCACGTCTGTCCTGAGTGCGCACTGTGGAGAGCCACGTCTGTCCTGAGTGCGCACTGTGGAGAGCCACGTCTGTCCTGAGTGCGCACTGTGGAGAGCCACGTCTGTCCTGAGTGCGCACTGTGGAGAGTCACGTCTGTCCTGAGTGCGCACTGTGGAGAGTCACGTCTGTCCTGAGTGCGCACTGTGGAGAGCCACGTCTGTCCTGAGTGCGCACTGTGGAGAGCCACGTCTGTCCTGAGTGCGCACTGTGGAGAGCCACGTCTGTCCTGAGTGCGCACTGTGGAGAGCCACGTCTGTCCTGAGTGCGCACTGTGGAGAGCCACGTCTGTCCTGAGTGCGCACTGTGGAGAGCCACGTCTGTCCTGAGTGCGCACTGTGGAGAGCCACGTCTGTCCTGAGTGCGCACTGTGGAGAGCCACGTCTGTCCTGAGTGCGCACTGTGGAGAGCCACGTCTGTCCTGAGTGCGCACTGTGGAGAGCCACGTCTGTCCTGAGTGCGCACTGTGGAGAGCCACGTCTGTCCTGAGTGCGCACTGTGGAGAGTCACGTCTGTCCTGAGTGCGCACTGTGGAGAGTCACGTCTGTCCTGAGTGCGCACTGTGGAGAGTCACGTCTGTCCTGAGTGCGCACTGTGGAGAGTCACGTCTGTCCTGAGTGCGCACTGTGGAGAGTCACGTCTGTCCTGAGTGCGCACTGTGGAGAGTCACGTCTGTCCTGAGTGCGCACTGTGGAGAGTCACGTCTGTCCTGAGTGCGCACTGTGGAGAGTCACGTCTGTCCTGAGTGCGCACTGTGGAGAGTCACGTCTGTCCTGAGTGCGCACTGTGGAGAGTCACGTCTGTCCTGAGTGCGCACTGTGGAGAGTCACGTCTGTCCTGAGTGCGCACTGTGGAGAGTCACGTCTGTCCTGAGTGCGCACTGTGGAGAGTCACGTCTGTCCTGAGTGCGCACTGTGGAGAGTCACGTCTGTCCTGAGTGCGCACTGTGGAGAGTCACGTCTGTCCTGAGTGCGCACTGTGGAGAGTCACGTCTGTCCTGAGTGCGCACTGTGGAGAGTCACGTCTGTCCTGAGTGCGCACTGTGGAGAGTCACGTCTGTCCTGAGTGCGCACTGTGGAGAGTCACGTCTGTCCTGAGTGCACACTGTGGAGAGTCACGTCTGTCCTGAGTGCACACTGTGGAGAGTCACGTCTGTCCTGAGTGCACACTGTGGAGAGTCATGTCTGTCCTGCTTTCTTCAGGACCAGATCAATAATCATGACTCGTGTTACTGTTTGACTTCTGTAACTGCCGATCCTAGCTACCCTCTATCATTCCCCCCTCCCTTCCACCTCACCCTCCACCACCCCCTCTCTCTCTCCCTCCTTCCACCTCACCTTCCACCACCTCCCCCCTCTCCCCCCTCCCTACCACCCCACTCTCTCTGCCCCCCTCACCCTCTCCCAGTCGTCTGATAACCACTAGACCACTGGACCATGACCTAGCCACCTCAGGCAGACAGGAGTACCGTCTCACAGTGACAGTCAACGACACGGTCAATGAAGACTTCCTCATCATCAACATACAAGTAGTGGACATTAACGATAATGATCCAGCTTTTGATAACACCACGTACAGCTTCTCCATTTGTGAGAATCTCGAGGCAGGGTCACCGGTGGGGGTCGTGAGTGCTACTGACAGTGATAGTGGGACATTTGGAGAACTGGTGTACTCTCTGAGTGGACCAGGAAATGAGAAGTAAGTTTTGGTGGAGTAGTGGCAGGTACGTGGAACACAAGGATGTCTCAAGGGTTTCGTGTGTGCCCTCCCTCCCTCCCTCCCTCCCTCCCTCCCAAGATCTTAATACCATGAGATGACTTTGAATGCCCCTGTAATAAACTACTACTTTTGTATACTGCTCATGCTTCATTAGTTTCTTCCTCTCTCCTCCTCCCCTCCCCTCTCCTCTCCCCCCTCTTCCCCACCCTCCAACAGTTTCTACATCAACAGTTCCACTGGTGAGATACAGACGGCTGTCACCCTCAACAGAGAGTTGGTGGAACAGTACAACCTGGTCGTGACAGCCGTGGACAGTGATGCTAACCCCTTGCAGCGCAGGTCCTCTACTGTACAAGTGTCGGTAACAGGTGAGAGTCAGGGTGCTTGCATTACAACATCTGTGCATGTGTAAGGTTAGTGTATAATGTGTATGGTATGGTCTGCAATTAATTGTACCTTCTATTCTTTCCATCTCCCACCCTCTCTTCTTCCCTCCCTCCCCTCCCTCCTTTGTTCCTCCCCCCTCTCCCCCTCCTCCCTCTCTCCCTCCTCCCTCTCACCCCTCCTCCCTCTCCCTCTCTCCCTCCTCCCTCTCTCCCTCCTCCCTCGCTCTCTCCCACCTCCTCCCTTTCTCCTCCTCCCTCTCTCCCCTCTCTCCCTCTCACCTCCTCCCTCTC
Organism: Agelas oroides; assembly: GCA_949130485.1. Classification (NCBI taxonomy): domain Eukaryota; kingdom Metazoa; phylum Porifera; class Demospongiae; order Agelasida; family Agelasidae; genus Agelas; species Agelas oroides. Next base: position 150,959 of record OX422193.1, on the reverse strand, counting down.
TCCTCCTCCCTCTCTCCCTCTCTCCCTCCTCCTGCTGCAGTGGTGGACAAGAACGACAATCCTCCCGTGTTTGATGAATCGACCTACCTCTTCTCGGTGGAGGAGAACACAGAGGTGGTGAGGTCTCTGGCAGTACGAGCCCAGGACGCAGACGCAGGGGCCAACGGGGAAGTGCAGTATGAGATTGTGTCTGGGAACGAGCTTGAAACATTTATCATCAGTAAGTGAAGAGGGCGTGGTCTCAGTAAGTGAAGTGGGTGTGGTCTACCCATCACACCTTACTCTCATCCCTCTGTCCTTCCCCTCATCTGCCTGTTTCCCTTCCTCTGTGCTGCCTCCAAACCTCCCCTCACTGCTCTCCATCCTCCCCCCACCCCCTCCCAGACGAGACCTCAGGTGAGATTAGTCGTAACCCCACTGAGCAGATTGATCGTGAGAGGATGGCGCAGTACAACCTTGGTGTGGTGGCTCGAGATGACGGAGACCCCGAGTTGAACGCTACTGTCCTTGTCCGCATTGACATCCTGGTGAGTGTGGGAGTGTGAGGGTGTGGGAGTGTGAGGGGGGTGTGGGAAGGGTGTGTGGGATTGTGAGGGTGAGTGAGAGTGTGGGGGAGGGGATATGAGAGTGTGGGGGGAGAGTGAGGCTGTTAGTAGTTGTATTTATGATCTGCAATGCATTAATATGCCTACCTCACACACTCACCCCCCTCCCCATCCCTACACACTCCCACCCCCACACCTACCCACCTCCATTCTCAGGACCAGAATGACATTAGTCCCCAGTTTCCTGAGACGCAGTACAATGCTACCATTCCTGAGGACATTCCGTCTGGCAGCATTGTCACTCAGGTTAGTCGCAGTACAATGCTACCATTCCTGAGCACATTCTGTCTGGCAGCATTGTCACTCAGGTTAGTCCCTTTTCCAGGATTTCATATTTGCTTTGTTTGTCAGATGACGGCCGTGGATGATGATGCAGACGAGAATGGACTGCTCAGGTACACCATCATCAGTGTTAGCCCTGATGCTACAGGAATGGTTGGGATAGGTGGGTTCGAGATGGACGTGAACACAGGGACAGTTCGTACCACTGGCAGCTTTGACCGTGAAATGTTCGCTGGACCCTACTCCATTGCAGTGAGTGTTTCACTCCCTCCCTCCCTCACTCCCTCCCTCACTCACTCCCTCACTCCCTCCCTCCCTCACTCACTCCCTCACTCCCTCACTCCCTCCCTCACTCACTCCCTCCCCAGATATTGGTACAAGACAGTGGAGTTCCTCGTCGCAATGGCAGTACCAGACTCCTCGTCTACCTCACAGACATCAATGACAACAACCCTGTCTTCAGTCCAGGTAATACCCTCCTCCTGTTTGTCTACGAGGTAGATTGAAAATATTCATGCAATAAAATATCCCGGGTTTCCCCCCTCCATTTTTGTTGTGCTTGGGGAGACCTGTGAATGCTACCCGTCCTAACCCATTCTCACCTCCGTTCCTCCTTCCTTTCTTCTGCTCTTCTCCCTCCTCCCATTCTCCCCTTTCAGCATCCTACTCTCGGTCATTATCAGAGGGACTTACCCCTGACCAATTTGTGGTGCGGTTACAGGCGACAGACGGAGACGAGATGAGCACACTCAACTCGGAGGTGTACTTTGACATCACCTCCGTGTTTGCAACAGAAAGGGTCCAGCCATTTGAACCAGTATGTTGTGTACTTTGTTGTTACACGATTGAAATGACCAATCAGATTGCAGCATGAAATGTAGCTTTGAACAGTTGGCCACTTCCCATGATCTCTCCTCTCCTCCTCTCCTCCTCTCCTCCTCTCCTCCTCCCTCCCTCTCCTCCCCCCTCCCTCTTCCTCTCCTCCCATCTCCCCCCTCCCCCCTCCCACCTCCTCTCCTCCCCCCTCTCTCTTCCTCTCCTCCCGCCTCCCACCTCCCGCCTCCTTTCCTCTCCAGCCCCTTCCACTTCTGGCACACTTCTATGTCAATGCAACATCTGGTGAGATGTACACTAATGTTAGTCTGGACTACGAGGCCATTCGGAGCTACCGGATTGCAGTCACGGCCAGAGACAGGGGCGATCCCCAGAGAGCAAGGTATAATGACCTGTGAGATCTGGGGAAAAGGGCATCTGCCGTCTGTCTTTCTTTCTGTGTATTTATCCTCCTCCGCACTTCCCTCACCTCCTCTCCCCTCCTCCACCCGCCAGTACTACATTTGTCACTGTGGATGTGACAGACATCAACGATGAACCACCCCGCTTCTCTCAGCGTTTCTACTCCCTGCGAGTGAGGGAGGACACCTCTGTGAACACGAGGTTTACTGTCGTGAGCGCCAGTGATGCTGATGAAGGAACCAATGCAGAACTGACCTATATTGCTGATAGCATGGGTGAGGGAGGGTGTGAGGGGTGGTGTGAGGGGTGGTGAGGGAGGGTGTGAAGGATGGGGAGGGAGGCAAGGATAAAGTGGGGGCTGTGTGGATCGAGAGGGTGGGATGGGTGTGAAGCGAGAGGAAAACACATAGGGAGAAGGTGGGGGTGTGGAGACTTACATTTGTACAGCCATACAACTCAGACTCTCCCCTCCACACTCACATCCTCACACCCTCACATCCTCACACCCTCACATCCTCACACAGATCCCTTCATGGTTGACCCAATGAATGGAGAGCTTGTGCTTGTACGGAGCCTGGACTTTGAGACCAGAACTGCTTACAGTCTCAACATCACAGTAATGGACGGGGGCGACCCCACTCTCTATGACGCTACCCTGGTAAACGTCAGTGTGCAGGACACTAATGACAACACACCCATCTTCAATGCCAGCTCGTACACTGCTGACGTGTTTGAGGGTAACTACACCACCACCCCCCTCAGGATTGTGACGGTGAGCCACACCACTGAACACCGTGTGTCAAGTGGACAATCCCTGTCCTCTCCTCCTTCACTTTCACATCTGTTAATTCTCTCCTCCCTTTCCTGCCCCGCCCCCTTTTCCCCTCCTCTTCCCTTTCCCCTCCTCCTCCCCCTCCCCCTTTCCCTCCTCCTCCACCTCTCACTCCTACTTCCTTTTCTCTCCTCTTTCCCCCTCTCCTTCCTCCAGGTTGGTGCCCCAGATGCTGACTCTGGTGAACTTGGTCGAGTGACATATGAGATATTTCTGGGGGACGCTGGTGGAGTGTTTGCTATTGGGAATGAGACGGGGCAGGTGTGGGTGTTGGGGCCACTGGACAAGGAGACGGTGGACCAGTACACCCTCACCATCCTGGCAGAGGACGGAGGTGAAGATGGTTGTAACTGCTGGCTGGTGGATGCATGCTTTAGGAATTAACTTTTGATTAATTTGTCATTGATTACTAGGGGTTCCTCCTGCTACATCTACTGTGGAGCTACTAGTCACAATTCTTGATGTGAATGACAACGTGCCTGTGTTTGGGCGTCAGTTGTATACCACATCAGTCCGGGAGAATCTACCACCAGGCGACAGTATTGCTAGGGTACGTATGTTAGTGAGGGTGCGTGGGGACGTAGGGTGGGTGTGGGGGTGAGGGTGCGTGGGGACGTAGGGTGGGTGTGGGGGTGAGGGTGTGTGGGGATGTAGGGTGGGTGTGGGGGTGAGGGTGTGAACAGATTGACGGTTTGATTATCAACTGTGTCGATCCTCTCTCCCCTCTCTCCGCCAGGTTACTGCCACTGATCGTGATGAGGGTAATGATGGCGTGGTCCGGTTCTCCATCACCTCCAACCTCTTTACCATTAATGAGGTCACAGGGGTCATCACCACGGCAACCAGTTTTAACTATGAAGAGCAGCAACAGTATAACTTTACAGTCATTGCACGAGGTTAGAGCTGAGAGACTTCATGTCACACCTGCACACCTGCACACCTGCACACACAACATAGCCTTGCTCTGAGGCTAATGACTGCATAACGTACCTTGATCTTTGCACATACAGCTTGACACACATTGACATATAGCGTGATTTCCCTCACTCTCCATCTTAACACCCCCTCCCCACCCTCATACACACACTCACCCAACCCTACTTACCCACCCACCCACACACACACACATGCTCACACATAACCATACTCGATCTTCAGACAATGGAACTTCCCCACTACAATCGTCGGCAACAGTGACAGTGAATATCATGGACGCCAATGACTTACCCCCGTCCTTCTCACCCCTCCCTCCTGGACCATCCCTACCAGAGAACACTGCAACAGGCACACTGGTGGCGAGAGTGACAGCTACTGATGGGGACTCTGGCAGTAATGGAGAGGTCAGAGGTCATCTGTGCATGGTGATAGTTCTATGCATTGATAATCATTCCTCCTTCCTCCCTCTCTCCCGTCACTCCCTCCCTTCACTCCCACCTCCACTCCCTTCACTCCCTCCCTTCACTCCCTCCCTCCACTCCCTCCACTCCCTCCACTCCCTCCACTCCCTCCACTCCCTCCACTCCCTCCACTCCCTCCCTCCACTCCCTCCACTCCCTCCCTCCACTCCCTCCACTCCCTCCCTCCACTCCACTCCCTCCACTCGCTCCCTCCCTCCACTCCCTCCACTCCCTCCACTCCCTCCCACCCTCCACTCCCACCTGCACTCCCTTCACTCCCACCTCCACTCCCACCTCCACTCCCTTCACTCCCACCTCCACTCCCACCTCCACTCCCTTCACTCCCACCTCCACTCCCTCCACTCCCTCCACTCCCTCCCTCCACTCCCTCCACTCCCTCCACTCCCTCCCTCCACTCCCTCCCTCCACTCCCTCCACTCCCTCCCACCCTCCACAGGTGGTGTACCAACTCTCCAATGATGAAGGCAATTTTGCCATTGATGCTCTCGGCAACATCACGCTGGTGGCGTCACTTGACCGTGAGGTGACTCCACTGTACAACCTGACCATCACAGCTCTGGACCGTGGACAGCCACAGATGAGCGACACTGAATACCTCGTGGTGACTGTAGTGGATGTCAACGATGAATCACCTCAATTCTCTCAGGTAGACATTGCAACACATGAATAGCTAGTTCTCTCGTGACTCGGCTGTTAAGCGTGGGTATTGCCTCCTCATGTATCTTATTCTCAGACCATCATTAGGAAAAGATGACTTATGCCACACCCCTGTCACACCCCCTGTCACACCTCCTTTCCACAGGACTCTTACAGTTTCCTGGTACCTGAGGATGCTGGTGTCGACTCAGTGGTTGCTATGGTGACAGTGACAGACCATGATACTGACATGCGGGGGATGGTAGAGTTCGTTCTGGAGGGGGGCGGAGGGGCATTTAGTGTGAGACGTAGGAGGGTGGACAATCGGCAGACATGGGTCGGAGAGATCATTGTCGCTATGGTATGTACAAGGGTGTCACCAATGTGTGATGACGTGTACTTAGCTCCTATAATAGAGTAAGAATACACATATATCCTCCTTCCTTCCCTTCCCCCTCCCTCCTCCCTTCTGCCCTCCCTCTCTCCTTCCTCCTTTCCTCAGACATTGGACTATGAGAGCACCACATCGTACTCTCTCCTCATGCGAGCCAGGGACCAAGCTCCTCCCTTCAATGAGAACACTGCGAATATCACCATCACCATCTTGGACACCAACGACAATGCACCACAGTTTTCCATGCTCGGAGGTGTGTTCCTTTCTACCTCCCTCATCACCCTCGTTACTGGTGTCTACAGTTGTATATGGCTATACATGCAGTGAGTGTCCTCCCTCTCTCCCCCCTCTTCCCCCTCTTTCCTCCCCCCCCCCCCCCCCCCCCCCACACACACACACACATCCACAGGTTACACTTTGCAAGTATCGGAGAGAGCCCCAGTCAACTTCCCAGTTGGCACTGTTGTTGCTACGGATATAGACGGAGGAGTCAATGGAACAGTAAGGACAAGTCTTGAGAGAGGGTGGGGGGAGAGGAGGAGAGGGGAGGAAGAAAGGGGCAGGATGGGTCCACTACATAAATTAAGCTCTGCAATTGATCATGCACACACACCCTCACACACACACACCCTCACACTCACCCCCTCACACACACTCACACTCACACTTCACACACAGGTGATCTACTCCTTTGCCAATGGTACAAGGTCTACCACGTTCTCTGTGGACCAGGTCAGTGGCGTCATCACTCTCCTGCAGACACTCGACTTTGAGACACGCGAGCAGTACATGTTCCAAGTGGAGGCCCGTGACGGCAGCTCCGTCCCCATGTCCTCCTTTGTGACCATCACGTGAGTCACTTGTCCCCCTCTCTGGCCAGCATCTCTCTCCCCGTCATGCTTCCTCTTCATTATTCAGTAGCTCTATCTCCCTACCTCCCCCCTACCTCCCCCCTACCTCCCCTCCTCCTCCCCTCCTCCCTCCCCCATCTTCCTCCCCTCCTCCTCCCCTCCTCCTCTCCTCCTCCTCCCCTCTGTCCTCCTGTCCTCCCTCTCTCCTTCTCCCTCTCTCCTCCTCCTCCCCTCCTCCCTCCCCCATCCTTCTCTCATCCTCCGGCATGCCTATCCTCCCCCACATTTCTCCCTCTCCCCTCCTCCCCATCTCCTCACACGCTCCATGCAGTGTTCAGGTTCAGGACAGTAATGAACGTGCTCCAGTGTTTGACATGATGAGCTACTCAGGCAGTGTCCGAGAGGATCAACCAGCAGGACAAACCGTGCTCAGGGTGAGAGGGAGAGAAGGAAGGAGGGAGGGAGGAAGGGAGTGTTCATGATCATATCAATCCTACCAGGTCAACGCCACAGAGCCAGACACGGGACTCAGCACTGGGATCACCTACAGGATTGTTGTCGGGCCAACAGACAGGTTCTCCATCAACCCTTCCTCCGGAGTCATCACGACCACTGCTGTGCTAGACCGGGAGGCAGTACCCCGCTACATTCTGACAGTGGAGGCCAGGGACTCTCCGACATCGAGTGGGACCTCCCTCTCCACTTATGTCCAGGTAGGTATACATCGTTCTCTGCCCCCCTCCATCTTATATCCCTACCCCTCTCCCCCCCTCTCCCCTCCTCTCCCCCCCCCCCCCCTCTCCCCCCCTCCCCCCCTCTCCCCCCTCTCCTCCCCTTCTCCTCGCAACACCCCTCCCCCCTCTTCCAGGTTGACATCACAGTTGAGGACACTAACGACAACACTCCTGATTTTGGTATTTCATTCTTTGCTTACAATCTGACCGAGAATGCAGTTGCAGGCACCGTGCTGGCTCCGACGCTGCTCGCTACCGACAGGGATGAGGGAGCCAATGGACAAGTTGTGTATCGTATCTCCTCTGGACCCTTCACAGTGGTTGCTAATACTGGTATGGAAGAATTTTTTTGGTATCGTGTGGTGTGATGTCCGCCACTAAGTGATAGAAAGACTAAATTTTTCTCCTTTCCTCCTTCCCATTTTCACTTCTCTCTCCCTTTCTATTCTTCCTCCTCTTTGCCCTCCTCCTCCTCCTCCTTCCTTCCCCTCCTCCTCCCTCCCCCCTCTTCTCCCTCTCCTCCCCCCTTCTCCTCCTCTTTTCTCTCCTCCCCCTCTTCTCCATCCTCCTCCTCCCTCCTCCCTCCTCCTCCTCCCCTCCCTCCCTCCCCCTTCCCCTCCCCCCTCCTACTGAAGGTGTGATTCAAGTCATTGACTCTGCTCTACTGGACCGAGAAGTGATGCCCGTGTTCAATCTGTTACTAACAGCACAGGACAGGGGCCCAGTTCCTCGTGCCAGCACCGCCAACATCCAGATTGTACTCAGTGATGTCAACGACAACCCGCCCATATTTGAGCAGTTGGTATACATGACAGAAATCACAGAGGTAGGAAAGGTTGTTCACGTACATCCCACTACAGTAGAGCTAGGATGCTTTGGATCATGCCACGCCAGTTACATTGTGAAGTTTGAACACCTATCTGTTAACCTGGTGTGGTAAGATCCAAACACGCTCTGTGGGGGCTGAGGACCTCTAGTTGAAGAACTCTTCAGATTGAACCGTCAAAGTTGTCAGCAAGCTAGTGGCCACCCACTAGGAGTCTAATACTGAACCTTTGAAAGGTAAAGAGAGGTAATGTCAGATGATGAATCTTTTCCCTCCCAGAACATGACGTCAGGTGTGTCAGTAATTAGAGTCCGAGCCACAGATGAGGATGAAAATGATGCTGTCACATACGCCATCCAGTCAGGTGAGGGAAGGGGGCGGGGCATCCAGTCAGTAAGGGAAGGGGGTGGGGCACCAGTCAGGTGAGGGAAGGGGGTGGGGCATCCAGTCAGGTGAGGGAAGGGGTGATGCTTATGGTAGACCTCTTCAGGCCATGCAACTACAGTCTCTTCGCTATTCTTCTCTTTCCCTCCCTCTCCTCTCTCCCTCTCCTCCCAATCTCCCTCCTCCAGGTGATGATGCAGCCCCCAAGTTCACCATAAACTCTGTCACAGGTCTTATCCAGACATCCTCCAACCCACTCGACCGTGAGACAAGGGATGCTTACACTCTGACAGTCATTGCCACTGACTCGGGTATCCCACAGAACACTGTAAGCAGTTGTGCACAGGGTGTACTAGATGGGGCCTCTCCTCAGCGGTGGGGGAACATGGGAACAAGGGTACCCATGGTAGTATGATGGTACCTCTTGTAATATTGTGCTCTGGTGTTGAGTTACACAGGCTGTGCTAGATGTAGCCGGTTCAACGGCAGTATACTATCACCTAAACTTCTCTAGTGTTTGATTTTCTTGTGTTTGCTTCTCTTGTGTAAACACTTGGCACCATATGTGAGTCTTGTAACACTGCGCCATCCCTTGTCCCACACAGGGCTCAGTGATGGTGCAGGTGAGTGTGCTGGACCGCAACGATGAGGCTCCGGTCTTTGTTGGGACTCCGCTTGTCTTCTCTGTGGAGGAGCCGAGTGACCGCCAGCTGTTCATTGCAGACCTGCAGACGAGGGACGGAGACAATGGGTCTAACGCAGAGGCCATGTTTTTCATCTCGTCTGGTAACGATGGAGGAGCTTTCACACTCATGGCCAGCACCGTATGTGGACGCATAAGTAGTTTAGAACTTGCTGATGAAGGATTTATAATCCCATCCTCACCACTCCTCCCTCCTCCTCCTCTTCCCCCCTTTTTTCTTCTCCCTCCATATCCTCCTCTCCTCTACTGGTGCAGGGAGAGCTCTTTGCTAATGCTGCTGATGAAGGAGGTCCTGACTTTGAGACACAGTCAGTCTACAACCTCCGAGTGACGGCAGTCGACCAGGCTCCGAACCCCTCCGACAGGCTGTCCTCAACAACCACTGTGAGACACACACTATACTAACATAAACCATGAGTCTTCTGTTGGGTGCTCTTACTGTGCACTGAGCCACTGGAGCTCTGGCATTGGAGCAGACGATAGATGGTGCCTATGCATAACATGAAAAGTGAACAGTGTCTAATTATACCATCTTATCCTCTGCTGCAATGCCAGAGCTCCAGTGGCTCAGTTGTAGGTACATCTGACTGGCATTCAGAAGACCCAGGTTCAAGTCCTGGCAGAGTCTGGATTTATTTCTTTTTCCAGCAAAAAAAGAAAATCTTCTGGCAATATGTGATTACATGCACTTAAAATTTCTAGCTCAGAAGAGACTGGGAGTGATGCTATTAAGGTTAATTGTGTGTTTCCTCACAGGTGACGGTCAATATCACAGACATCAACGACAATCGTCCCCTGTTCTCAGAATCATCCTATGAAACTGCAATTGTAGAGAACACCACCACAGGAGAGACGGTTCTTGTTGTCAGGGCAACAGATAGTGACTCTGGGAGCAATGGGGAAATCACCTATGTATTTCAAAGTCGCATCGGTAAGTAGCGGCCTATTACCCTTCGTCTCCTCTCTCCTCTCTCCTCTCTCCTCTCTCCTCTTTCCTGTCTCCTCACTCTACTCCTTTCCTCCCCTCCTGCAGGTGTGTTTTCCATCAATGGTAGGACTGGAGTGGTCACAGTTAGTGGTACACTGGACACAGAGACTGTTGGGAGGTGAGTACCTCACGTGTGAGGACATGTACATCAGTGAGTACCTCACGTGTGAGGACATGTACATCAGCGAGCACCTCACATGTGAGGACATGTACATCAGCGAGCACCTCACGTGTGAGGACATGTACATCAGCGAGCACCTCACGTGTGAGCACATGTACATCAGCGAGCACCTCACGTGTGAGCACATGTACATCAGCGAGCACCTCACGTGTGAGCACATGTACATCAGCGAGCACCTCACGTGTGAGCACATGTACATCAGCGAGCACCTCACGTGTGAGGACATGTACATCAGCGAGTACCTCACATGTGAGGACATGTACATCAGCGAGCACCTCACGTGTGAGCACATATACATCAGCGAGCACCTCACGTGTGAGCACATGTACATCAGCGAGCACCTCACGTGTGAGCACATGTACATCAGCGAGCACCTCACGTGTGAGCACATGTACATCAGCGAGCACCTCACGTGTGAGCACATGTACATCTGTGAGTACCTCACATAGTAAAATAGTTCTCATACGCACTGCCATCTCCCTCCTTTCCTTCTCTGCCTCTCTATTTGCCTTCCCACACTCCATTCCTCCCCCTCCTTTTCTCCCTCTCCTCCCTCCTTCTCTTCCACACTCTCTCTTCACTGTTCACTCTCACTCCCTCCCTCTTCCAAGGTACAATCTGGTGGTGGAGGCACGTGATGGTGGTACCCCTACACGTATTGGGACTGCAAACCTCATCATCAGGATCATCAACATCAATGACAACTCACCAAGATTCGACCGCAGCTTCCGTGTTGTACAGGTGGCTGAAGGTCAGAGTGCACATACGTGGATAGTATGAGCTATAGTTCGGTGTTCTGGCCAAGTGGTTCATTTAGTCCCCCTCCTCCCTCCTTCCTCCTTTCTCCTTCTCCCCTTCCTTTGTAGATGTCCCAGTGAACACGACAGTCTCCACCCTCACGGCCTCAGATTTAGACAGCCCTCCCTCCTCCCTTCGCTACTCCATCACCTCTGGGGATGAAGGAGGTATGTACATGTACCACCCTGCATCTTTTATTATGCTAACCCTTGTGCATTGTATGTATGTACAGTGTATGTACAGTGTATATTGCTCATACAATATATTGTGCAGTGTGTATCTGGCTTGACGTCTGTCTGTTCCCCTAATCAGGTTACTTCAAAATCAATTCGAAGACCGGTCTCATCCAAACGGCTCGTAGATTGGATCGAGAGGAAGTGCCACTCTTCAGTCTTGGCATCACTGCTGAAGATGATGGCACGCCCCCAGGCAATGTGAGGACAGAGTGTGTGTGTGTGCTACAAGAACCATGAGTACCTCCCCCTCTCCTTCCCTCTTCCTCCCCCTCCTCCCCCTCCTCCCCCTCCTCCCCCTCCTCCCCCTCCTCCCCCTCTTCCTCCCCAGGGTACCACCACGCTGCAGGTAACTATAACGGATGTCAATGATGAGCGACCACAGTTTGTACAGGATACATACTTTGCAAGAGTTCCTGAGAACAGTCCACAGGGGACACAAGTACTTCCGGTGAGGAGTGGGAGTGGGAGGAAGGGTGTGGAGTGGAGGGGTGTGGGTATGAGAAGGAGAGAGGGAGAGGGAGGAAGGTGATAAAAGAGTGAGGTGATGCAATGTTGTGAGGGCCTAGGCTTAGGTGGGATGTGTGGCATGTGAAAGTGAGGATATGAGGAGGAGATGAGTGAAAGAGAAGAAGCTAGCGTCCTTTCATTATGCTTCACAGGAGATCAATGGCACGACCACTCGCATTGAGGCCGTGGACCCAGACCAGCCAAACACGCAGAACTCTCGAGTTCTGTACAGGTTGGAAGGGACCAACTCTGACCTGTTCAATATCGACTTCAACACAGGCATTGTGACCGTGGCGAGGGGTGAGTGTGTGTGTTCTTTTATTGCCTACTATTGTTGACCTCTCTTCTCCCTCCTCTCCCTCCTCTCCCTCCTCTCCCTCCTCTCCTCCTCTCCCTCCTCTCCCTCCTTTCCTCCTCTCCTCCTCTCCCTCCTCTCCCTCCTCTCCCTCCTCTCCTCCTCTCCCTCCTCTCCCTCCTCTCCCTCCTTTCCTCCTCTCCTCCTCTCTCTCCTCTCCCTCCTCTCCCTCCTCTCCCTCCTCTCCCTCCTTTCCTCCTCTCCTCCTCTCCCTCCTCTCCCTCCTCTCCCTCCTCCTTCCTCGTCTTCAGGTGCCAGTCTAGACCGTGAAACTCTCCCACTCTTCACCTTCACTGTGGTAGCCACTGACAGTGTCCCTCCTCCCAACACACAGTCCAACCAGGTACTCTTTCTCCCTTCCTGTTCTCTTTCATAACTTAGGCCCCTCCCAACTTCTTCCCTCCCCCTCCTCCCCCACCTCTCCTCCCCCTCCACCTTTCTCCTTCCCATCCTCCTCCTCTCCCACTCAGGCCACACTGCATATCACAGTTGAGGACGTGAATGACGTTGCTCCGAGGTTCTCGGAACCGTTTGGCTATGCTTTTGCAGTGGAAGAGGACTTTGCAGTGGGAAGACTTCTGACCACCAGTGTAAGTGGGAAGGCTTCTGACCACCAGTGTAAGTGGGAAGGCCTCTGACCACCAGTGTAAGTGGGAAGACTTCTGACCACCAGTGTAAGTGGGAAGACTTCTGACCACCAGTGTAAGTGGGAAGACTTCTGACCACCAGTGTAAGTGGGAAGGCTTCTGACCACCAGTGTAAGTGGGAAGGCTTCTGACCACCAGTGTAAGTGGGAAGGCTTCTGACCACCAGTGTAAGTGGGAAGGCTTCTGACCACCAGTGTAAGTGGGAAGGCTTCTGACCACCAGTGTAAGTGGGAAGGCTTCTGACCACCAGTGTAAGTGGGAAGGCTTCTGACCACCAGTGTAAGTGGGAAGGCTTCTGACCACCAGTGTAAGTGGGAAGGCTTCTGACCACCAGTGTAAGTGGGAAGGCTTCTGACCACCAGTGTAAGTGGGAAGACTTCTGACCACCAGTGTAAGCATCAACCATGTATCGTTATATGTGTGTGCATGTCCAGTGGTTGCAAGCATGTGGTATGGTGTAAGCGTTGAGCTTGAAATCTGTAGGTTGGACTGACAAACATGGCTGCAGTGTGTGTGATTATGTGAATGATCTGTACATGAAAAGGCAAACAATGTCACTGCCTGCACGTGGTAGATGATGCTCTGAAACTGCATACCTCCCACCTTCACACACACCACACTCCCACAGGTGACAGCAGTTGACCCTGACTCCGGTGCCGGAGGTATCGTCTCCTACTCCATCACAGGTGCCACACCTCGTGATGCTATGATGAACTTCAACATCAGCAGTCGCACTGGAGCTATCATGTTGATGCGGAGCTTGGACCGTGAGACCACCTCCCTCATCACACTCCGAGTGGCCGCTCAGGACATGGGGGTGCCAGGTAAGTTGACCAATGAGAGAGCTGAGTGTGTTCAGCATTTAAACTCAAGTTATTTACTGTACATGGCTGTTTCCTTCACTGCATTCCTTTACCCTCTCTCCCTCCTCTCTCCCTCCCCTCTCCCTCCCCTCTCCCTCCTCTCTCCCTCCCCTCTCCCTCCTCTCTCCCCCCTCTCTCCCTCCCCTCTCACTCCTGTCTCCCTCCTCTCATACACGCAGTGCTAAGCTCTGTGGTCAGTGTCCAGATCACTGTGTCTGACATCAATGACAACCCACCAGAGTTTGCCCAGAGCTTCTACTCTACTTCTGTCTCAGAGTCTCTTCCAACTGGAGCGTCCGCCTTCCAGGTACGCTTCATACAAGCTCCCTTCTACACATCATTACACACACCAAAACTATCCCCTTTGACAGCTCAACATCTCATAAAGAAAAATACATTCCTATAGAGTTCTCTGTCACCCACACATCTCCCTTTCTACTGACCCCCCCTTTCTCTCTCTCTCTCTCTCCTTCACACACACACACACAGGTGACGGCTGAAGACCCTGATGTTAGTTTCAATGCAGAGGTGCGCTACTCTATCGCAACGGCAGACGGACCGTTCACTATCAACCCTGACACAGGTACTGGAGCATGTACTGTCAAAAGTGCCCTTATAGACACACAATATAGTTACTATAAGCATGGATCATTTCTTACTGTTTTATCCTTCATTGCATATGTTCAGGTGTGTTGACGACCACAGCCACGTTGGACCATGAGATGCAAGACTCACACACCATCATTGTGGAGGTGAGGGGTTTTGTCAACCGCTGACTTTACCCATAGCCTTCACATAAGTAGCTGCCTGGCAGGCGGAAGTTGATGGTGAACTCCCCCCTCCCTCCTCTCCTTCTCTCCCCTTTTTCCTCCACATACCCCTCCCTCCACTCTCTTCCTCCTAAGGCCTGTGACCGTGGTATGCCTCGTATGCTGTGTGCCAACACTACAGTCTCAATGACAGTCACGGACATCAACGATGAGGCCCCGCAGTTCCCAATTCCTGTCTACCGTGTGGACATTTTTGATGACACACCACTGGGCATAGTTCTACAGCCAGTGGCTACAGATCAAGACTCGGGCAGCAATGCCATCATCAGATACTCCTTACAAGTGAGACTACATGGTGCATGTGTGTGTGGTGTGTGTATGTTTGCCTCTCTCTGACTTTGCTAACATCGCACCTACCCCCCCCCCCCCCCCACACACACACACACACACAGAGGCAGACAATGTCGCTGTTTTCCATCAACATGTCCAGTGGTCAGATCTCATTGGACCGACCTGTCACCTTAGCGGACATCTCCACAGTAACATTCACAGTGGTGGCAACAGACTCAGGTGATCCACCTCTGAGCGGCACTGCAGACGTGATAGTGCGAGTTCTGAACTCCTCTGAGCAAGATCTGCGATTCAGCACTAGCTATATCTATGGTGAAATAGTTGAAAATACTCGAACTTTTCAGTCAGGAAGCGGTGTTCTTGTTCTGACCATTGCTGTGGAGTCAAGCACATCTTTTAGCTTCACTCCAAACTACACAACCAACCCATTTGCCCTCGTCCCTGGAAACACGGTAAGAAATGTCTTCGTACATGGCCATCTAGTGTGTACCAGCCGTGTACACTAGTATCTTTCTGTCTACCTCACTGTCTACCTCACTGTCTACCTCACTGTCTACCTCACTGTCTACCTCACTGTCTGCCTCACTGTCTGCCTCACTGTCTACCTTGGTCTGCAGGTCTTGGAGCTAAAGTCTAATGAAGAGCTCATGTCGCTGGGTATTGGGGGTGGTGTGGGGCTGGACAGGGAGGTCCAAGACCTCTACACTGTCATTGTCAGAGCACTCGGTGCTTCTCTGCAGCAGGACACATACACCAGCGTAAGCTCATGCATGGTATGATTGTAGGGTAAATACATGATCAGTGTATGACTTGAGTCTTCATTCTGTGTGATACATGTCCTCGTGTCCTTCACGAGCGGCTCCACTGTATGCAGTTGTTCTGCTATGCTCTCCCTCCAGGTGACGGTGAGAGTGCTGGATGCCAACGACAGCCTCCCAGTGTTTGTCAGCAGTGTGCGTCGGTTTACTGTCTCTGAGAACCAGACAGCTCCTGTTACTGTGGGAACTGTACCAGCCACTGACAGGGACGAGGGTACATGAATGTGGTGCCGCTGACTGTGGCAGAAATTTGTGAAGAGTAGGAAACATTTCCACACATGCCCATCCCCCACCTCCACATGCCCATCTCCCCACCTCCACATGCCCATCTCCCCACCTCCACATGCCCATCCCCCCACCTCCACATGCCCATCCTCCCACCCCCACATGCACATCCTCCCACCTCACATGCCATCCTCCCATCCCCACATGCACACACCCTCTGCCCATCCTCACACATGCACATCCACCCCCACATGCACACACACACCCTCACATGCACATCCTCCCACCTCCACATGCCCATGCATCCTCCCACCTCCACATGCCTATCCTCCCACCTCACATGCACATCCTCCCACCTCCACATGCCCATCCTCCCACCTCACATGCACATCCTTCCTATGTGTGATGTATGACTGTGGCAGAAATTTGTGAAGAGTAGGAAACATTTGCACACATGCCTATCCCCCCACCCTCCACATGCACATCCTCCCACCCCACATGCACATCCTCCCACCTCCACATGCACATCCACCCACCTCCACAACCCATCCTCCCACCTCACATGCACATCCTCCCACCTCACATGCACACACCCTCACATGCCCATCCTCACACATGCACATCCTCCCACCTCCACATGCACATCCACCCACCTCCACATGCCCATCCTCCCACCTCACATGCACATCCTCCCACCTCACATGCACACACCCTCACATGCCCATCCTCACACATGCACATCCACCCCCACATGCACACACACCCTCACATGCCCATCCTCCACATGCACACACACCCTCACATGCCCATCCTCCACATGCACACACACCCTCACATCCTCCCACCCTCCACATGCACACACACCCTCACACAGGTGTAAATGCTATTATCATCTACTTCATTGATCCTTCTACGAATGGTGACAACTCGTTTGAAATCAAGTCGGGAGGCATTATCACCACCACCAGAGCACTGGACAGGGAGACCACATCACAGTACAACCTCATCATATACGTGAGTGTACACCCGGCCACCAAAGTATGCTGATAAGATTGTAAGAGTCCAGGTAGCCACCACTGTCGCATACAAGTGTTGAGTAAGAACATGATGCCATTGAGTCATGTTATCATGTGAAGGGATCTGATGAGGGTGCTCTCTCTGAACTTGACTGACTCTGAGACAGTTAATGAAACTTGAATACACCATGTACACCATTACATGTATGTACCCATGCAGGCCCGTAGTGTTGGTGGTCCTAGCAATACACCATGTACACCATTACATGTATGTACCCATGCAGGCCCGTAGTGTTGGTGGTCCTAGCAATACACCATGTACACCATTACATGTATGTGTTGCAAACCGATTGCAAACCTGACCAGTTTGTAAATGGGCCACCGGTTTATAAACCGGTCATCCCGTTTTTAAACTGGTTGGCCCGCTTTCAATATACAAAGCAAAGGACCACCAACATTACGGGCCTGCATGGCTGGCCGGACGGCTTGGAAACACGTTGAAAAGTTTACGAGCAGCCCGAACGGCATGAAAGCTGTACAAACTTCCTGAACAAACAGCCCGTGGCCTGAACAGCATGAAAGCTGGCCAACGATGTACAGAAGCATACAAGCAAGGTAATCTTCCAAGCCAGAGACCCAACCAATGCCAGTGCGGATCGCTTTCAGTATCCGATCCGAGCTGGTGTTGGTTGAGTCTTGCTTGCGAGACTAAAAAGTAAAACTAAGACTAACAACTGACTAGCCTCGTTCCCAGATTGTGTTTCGCAGCTTCTTTCCAGTAGCTTTTATCGAGACACGTGAAAGACCATTGACCATGCGCACGAGGTGGTAAGCCGTCCAGCGCATGCGCGGGCCCGCTTTTTGACCGTGCACGCCGGCTTATTGACCCGCTTTTTGACTTCTTGTAAACCCGACCGGTTTTAAATCCGGCCGACCAGCTTATAATCTGGTTGAACGGTTTAAAAACCGGTCAAAGGTTTGAAATCCGGCTGTAACATATGTACCCATGCAGGCCCGTAATGTTGGTGGTCCTAGCAATACACCATGTACACCATTACATGTGTGTACCCATGCAGGCCCGTAATGTTGGTGGTCCTAGCAGTTCAGCGACTGTCACCATCGAGGTCCTGGATGTGAATGATGTGACGCCACAGTTCACACAAGAGATCTACAATGCAGCGATTGTTGAGAATAGACCAGCAGGAGCCAGTGTTGTCATGGTAACAGCTACAGATGATGACGAGGGGGCGAATGGGATGGTGCGCTACAGTGTCATTGGAGGAGACGTGGGCGTGTTCCAGCTAGACCGTACGTCTGGTAGTGAATACAAGTTTACAAAATCCTTATCTCCCCTCTTTCTCTCCTTCATTTTCTTCTCTCCCCCTTTCCCCCCTCCTCACCACAACACTCCATCCCTCACTTAGCTATATCGGGTGTGATCACCACCCTGGGTATGCTAGACTTTGAGATACAGCAGACCTACCGACTCCTCATCCGGGCAACCGACATGGGCACACCCCCACTGTCCAGTAAGTATATGTAAAGTAACCCCCTACCTCCCCCCCCCCCCAACCCTTCTCACTTTCCTCCTCTTTCTCACTCACATTTTCCTTCAATTCCTTTCTCTCTCTTCCTCTTTCCTCCCTTCCTCCCTTTCATCCCCTCCTCCTCCTCCTCCTCCTCCTCCTCCTCCTCCTCCTCCTCCTCCTCCTCCTCCTCCTCCTCCTCCTCCTCCTCCTCCTCCTCCTCCCTCTCTCTCCCTCCCTGCAGGTAATGTCACGGTGAACATTCAGGTGGAAGACT
>OX422193.1:0-127500 GCA_949130485.1 Agelas oroides | reverse complement strand
TGTGATCGACTGAGCTTGAGGGACTTATTTATATTTAATTTGTATCTCCCCTCAACCCCTCACCCCTCATCCCCTCAACCCCTCACCACACTCTTTCCTCTCTCTCCCTTGTCCTCAGGTAAGCTATCGTCTGGAGAATACAGCTGAGGGTCGGTTCCGCATTGACAACGCAACTGGCACCCTCTTTACACGTGGTAGCTTCGCTGAACTTGATGGTGTCATGTACTCCATCGGGGTGAGTTGAGAGGTGATCAGTAATTACAGAGACCAGGAGTGCTACTGGTCTTATTGTACAAAATGTCCAAAATGTCTGTAAAGCTCACAGATATTCACCAGTCATGGCAGCCAATTAGACAATTTGGTGTGTCTAGTGTGCATGTTTTGATAGCAATGGTGTTCCAAGAAGTGCTTCCTAATTACAGCACATAGCCACCAGTTGTGTGCCAATTTTCACCTCCCTCCCTTCTGTGTAGGTTACTGCATTTGACAACCGAGGTGTCTCACCGAGCCTGAGATCACAGGCTGCAATCCGACTGGTGATCCTGAACGACTTCCAGCGTGTGAGGATTCTGTTCAATGTTGGCATTGACACTATCGTTGCAAAGGAGGAGCGTATCATCAAGTGAGTGCGCCCCTGTTATTAACACTGGTGCATTGTAAAGTGCCCCTTGCCTGCCACAGTGAATACTGCCATTAACTTGTGCAGTGTGATGTCCCTCACTTCTCTCAGTGATCATTTAGCTTCTCTCCTTCCCTTCCAGTGTTCTGCGAAACATCTCGGGATTAACCATCTTTGTGGAGTCATACTCGGACTACTCAAACAACCTGCAGTGAGTGTAACCAGTGTTTAGCTTAGCCTAGACCATCTCTCACCTCCTGGAGAGTGAGAGATGGTCTAGGTTGATGGGCTGTTAATACTGGAAACCAACATCAGAACCCAATTTGTATGGTGAATTATCAGCGATAACTTATCAGTTATCAATAAGTTATCATATGATAAGTTATCAGCGATATATTTTATATTTGGATGTCAATTTTCTACAGGACAAATTTTATCTTCCATGCCATGGACCCAGCGACCAATCAGATTGTTGACTTTGACGAGTTCTTCTCTCGTATCAGTGAGGATGAGCTAATTGCACAGCTGAGGGACTGCCAGATCCTCTCCATCACTGTGAGTCTTGTCTGGGGTATGCCCCTGTCATTAGCACCATGAGTCTCATTGCAGTGTATTTTTCATCCCACCCTCCCTTCTCCAGCCATTTGCAGAGCTGGAGCGCTATGTGTACCCCAGTGCTCTGGATACACAGACCATCATTATCTTGGTGCTCTGTGGCCTGCTTGTGATGGGAGCGTTCATTGCTATCCTATTGGCACTGCGGCAACGCTACGTGTGAGTGAGCAAACGTGCATGGCCATTGTTATGTATGAGCTTTGAATACTTTTCTCCCTTTCTGTACCATGCACACCCTCACACACACCTCACATGCACACCCACACACCCCTCACACACCTCACACACACACCCTCACACCCCTCACACACCTCACACACACACCCTCACACCCCTCACACACACACTCCTCACACACACCCCTCACAGTGCCCTCCATGACAATCGCAACAAGCTACTGGCCGATGTGTTTTATGCTTCTATGCTAGACAACATGCACCAGGAAGGCTTGCAGTTGGAAGCTCTGGAGCTACATGGGTACATGGGGGAGGGAGAACATGAGAACATGCAAGCAAGTTTATTGTTCCATGTGCTTCTCCCTTCTGCAGACAATCCATGCACCATCAGAACCCTATGTTTGTCCATCCGTATGACAACTGGACAGGTGTCGACACAAGCGGTGTGGAGTCCATGTGAGTACACCTTGCCACACTGTTCTCCTTGCACTGAGAGCTTGTGTGCAGTATTTGATACTGAGCATGTTCCTCCCTCCCTCCCCCAGTGGTGAGGCCTCGAGCCTAAAGCGAGACAATCCACTGTACGAGAGCCAGGAGATAAGAATGGAGATGTTTGCTGATGTCTCTGATGAAGAGGATGGTAAGTGGTCTCCAAGAAGGGTCTGTACATTTGATAGCATGGGCTCACTTGGTAATTCTCTGTGATAACTGGGCTTCCTCATCAACTTTGGCTTTCAATTTCCTGAAGCCCAAAAAGAACCTCTAGCTCCCATATACTGTTGTGTAGGCATGCCCTGTTAAGCCACTCATCCCCTTTCTCTCTCCTCCCTCCTTCTCTTCCCCTCCATCCCCTCCCCTTCCCTTGCCTACAAGGCGAGGTAGATGATACGGAGTTGTTGGCAGCTGCACTTCAGGAAGATGAGGAGGAGGAAGAGGACGCCTCCGTGACAGCCATTTAAAAACAACCCATAACACTTGTAAACCACATACACTAGATCACAATGTAGAACACATTACTTTACAGAATCCCTAACCCTCACAGCAGATATTAGTAAAATTAACTCTGTTTTGCACAGCTCTTTTTCTCTTGTTGTATAGCAGCTGTACATATCAAACGTTTTGACCGAGTGAACTTGGACCATAGCTAGCACCATGGGTCCATAGCTACATGGAGACTGAAGGTTCAGGGTTTGGAAATGTTTGCAATTAGAAGTAAATTTCATGCTACATCAGGCTAGCTAGGGTGAGCACCAAAAAGAACATACGTGTACTATTTCTAAATAAAAAAGAAATATTGAAACTTCCTGTTGCACAAAGTGGACTATTTCATGATGTAGAGTGAAGCAAATGACCATGGTTCAGGCACATAGAGGAGACCTGGGTACTTGTTCCTGAGCTGTTTGTCACGCCAGAGATAGCATACCCATGCCACCACAAGCAGCAACACAAGCAGGGACCGTAAGAACAGAAAACATCCGTTGACGTCCATCGTCATGCCCTGCTCCCAGCGACAGAACAGAATGACACTCATGGCAAATAGCATACACAGGAATGTGACAAAGATCTGTCCCTCAGTGACCAAGTACCATTCAAACAGCCCACTGAACACCAGCAGCACCCAGCCTCTGGCAGATAGTCCTTCAGTGACGTCCTTGCGCCCAAAACAGCCAAAGAAGTAAACGACGTAACAAGCGAACAGAGGGATGTACCACATTTGGTGGCCCAAGTACTCATCATAAAAGTCAAGAAGTTCAAATGAGTGGATCAATGATTTAGGGTTGAGGGTCTGTGGGGGGTGAGGAGGGAGCATAGAAGGGGAGGAAAGAGTAACAGAACAGATCCTTGCACATAGCCACTGTCTCTAAGACTCTGTTTCATACAACTTTTGTGAACTCAGGCTCTTTGTGTGCAAAGTTGTATAGTCAACGTCTGAATACCTTCATAATGGGGTTAGCATGGACAGGGAGATAGAGCTTGTACCCTGAATGTACCAGTCGATGCATCACGGAGTCTCCCACCAGGTGTAGGCTGGACCCCATAACAAACACGATCACTAGCAACTGCTGTGGGAGGAAGAAAGAGAGGGAGAAAGGAAGAATGAGGGAGGGGGGAGGGGGGAGAGGGGAGAGGGGAGAGGGAGGGAGGGGGGAGAGGGATGAATGAGGGAGAGGGGAGAGGGAGGGAGGGGGATGAATGAGGATGTTGGGAGGGAGCTAGTACAAGATGGAGGTTACTGCTACCTCCTACCTGGATATATGTGGGAACTGGTCGCTGGCTTCTCTCTAAGAGCTTCAGTAAACAGAATGCTGTGATAACATTGTAGGCCATATGACAGTAGTCACCTGAGAGGGAGGGGAGGAGGGAGGGAGAGAGGAGAGGATAACACCCAGCCAAGTACCACTATCCCAGAATGGTGAGTGAAAGTGGGGCTTCCTAATCCAATTTATCAGGCACACTGTAATCCCACCCATACTCTTTGGAGGAGGGTCTGGGACCGAGACTATCCCACCCACTGTGGTTAAAGCCTTTAGCAACTGAAGTCTACACACAGCAAGCAGCTTTGAACTTCTTGGGGGGGGGGGGCAGTACTGGCATCTGAGAAGATTGCAACACCATGATGTCTAGCTTCACAGATGTCTTGTGGTTCAACTGGTAAGATCTCACACACACACACACACACACACACACACACACACACACACACACACACACACACACACACACACACACACACACACACACACACACACACACACACACACACCTCACACCCTCACACACACACACACACCAATGCTGGGTTGGGAGAGGGGGAAGAGGGAAGAGGAGACGTACAGAGCGTAGATTGGCCGTCCAAAGTCCAGCAGCCAACCCTCCAGTGCCAGTACCAGCCACACATCATAATGGAGTCCTCTGCGCTGCAGGGCAACACATACACTTCAGATCACAAACAGTTGGTTCTTAGCGTCCGCAGATAAGAAAAATCAACTACAAGCTAATGGAGGTGGACTGAGCTATGTAATGTGACATAGAGCGACAAGTACAGTAATATCAACACACTAACACTTTTGGCTCATTCAAAACACATTAAAGCGGCCATAACTTAGGAAGCAAATAGTCTCGTTACCAGAGCCTCAGTACAGTACACACAACTGAGATGGACGTACACCTAGTGCACATAAGTGAGATCAAATGATTGAAGGAAGCAATTAAGCAATGGTTCCTTAGAATGGCTGGTTTCAAGAAATTCATTGCTTTTAGCTGTTCAGAGTTGTTACGTAGGTGCGGATCACTTGACCCTGTGCAAACGAGCAACACGTGGGTGCCCTCACCCTTAGTACTTTCGTTTCTCGGTTCACTGTATTCCCTCTCTCCTCCTCCTCCTCCTCCTCTTCTTCCTCCGTCTCTCTCCTCATGGGACGACGACGATACGAACCTTCCACTGCTGTGCGGTAGCTTAGGTGGCGAGTAGCGGCCATTGCTATCTGGGAGTGGCATTAGGTTTAGGGGCGTGGCATCACCTGATGCAGATCGGCGTTTTGATTGGACCTATTTCAGCCGTTCCCGGGATACGCCCCCCACCGAATCGGCCGATCGCTGCACCGACTGCCACAGTCTACCCAGCATCCTATAGACCAAAGAGCAGATCAACGCATCAGTAACCGTTTTAGGTGAGCAGACGTACAAGATCAGACGCGGCGGTAATAATTTTGTTGAAATCCTTTGTCAGGTAAGGGTGCAGGGTGGGGGTAAGTTGTGTGTTTGCCCCTTCTCTCAGGGACTATGGCGGGACTATTGAGACAACTGGGAAGCCGTCCTTTCTTCAGATGTGCCTCGCTGCGAATGCTTGCACCAAGACAAGGTGAGGAGGAGGAGTGGCAGTGGTCCACTGCTAGACAGCATGTCTGGTATCTGTTGTGCAGTGTCTAGCGATGCTGTGATCCCCCCTCCCCTCCCTCCTCTCTCTCCCTTTCTCTCTGCCCCAACAGCTTACAGTGTTTCTACAACAGAAGATGAAGACAATCTTTCCTTTACTGAAATGGTGCTACGATCTGCAGAGAAGGTACAGGACATGTCTCATGGAACCGTACTTTCTGGTTCAGTTCATCCACCCCTCCCCTCCACCCCTCCCCTCCACCCCTCCCCTCCACCCCTCCCCTCCTTCCCTCCCTTTCTCCTCCCTCCCTCTTTCCCTCCCTCTTTCCCTCCCTCTTTCCCTCCCTCCACCCCTCCCCTCCACCCCTCCCCTCCTTCCCTCCCTCTCTCCTTCCCTCTTTCCCTCCCTCTTTCCCTCCCTCCTCCCCTCCCTCCCTCTCTCCCCTCCCTCCTCCCCTCCCTCCCTCTCTCCCCTCCCTCCTTCCCTCCCAGGCCACTCATGTTGTTAAAGACAGCTTGGTTGCCAACGATCCCCGTCGTCTGACGGAGGAGGAAAAGAGAAGAGATGCCGATGGTATCCTCAAACTCATTCTGCCGTGCAATGCCGTCCTGCACATGGCTTTCCCCATACACAGGTGAGCCAGTTGGAATCTTGCACTGGAGGTGCAGTGCACACAATTTCCTGTAGCATCCTTTGATCCACCAGGGAAGGATTTCCTACAGGTGCTAATTGAAGCACCCTTTGATCCACATGGGAAGGATTTCCTACAGGTGCTAATTGATCCACCTGGGAAGGATTTCCTACAGGTGCTAATTGAAGCAAAAGGGTTGCAACTTGATGTGCTTCTGAGATAGAAGGAGAGTAGTTTGCACTGAACCAGAGGAAAGAGAGAGAAGAAAGGGGGTGGGGAGCATTCATGGTACCACCTGTGACCCATAGCAAGTAATGAATTAATGAAGGGGTTATGGCTGGTATGTGCAGGGTCAACTGATGAATTCTGAATGTGCCCCCCCAGTAGAGTACCTATTCACAGGCAGGGAGTTTGAGAGGCTTGGTTGATTTAGCTCAGAGATTCTTGTCCAGGGAAATGATTACAGTGTCAGTTGTGTAGTTTTACAGTGGGGCCATTATCAGAGTCTTAAGTTGCTGGTCATTCCAGTTCCCTCCCTCCCTCTCTCCCTCTCTCCCTCCCTCCCTCCCTCCCTCCCTCCCTCCCTCCCTCCCTCCCTCCCTCCCTCCCTCCCTCCCTCCCTCCCTCCCTCCCTCCCTCCCTCCCTCCCTCCCTCCCTCCCTCTGCTCCTGACAGGGATGATGGTACTATGGAGGTGGTTCAAGCATGGAGAGCTCAACACAGCCATCACAGGACTCCATGCAAAGGAGGTTGGTGCCAGCTGTCTGCTCCTTTCCTCTCTCCTCCTTAAAATGTTTTTGACCAGTAAAGCTACATGGTAGGTTGCCAGACATCCAAAGGAATTGATATTTTGAGATCATTTCTCAGAGACCATATGGTTTCTTGGTTTCACACAGGCATGAGCCACCTCCAGCAGTGGAGGGCTACCAAAAGGGAAAGCACTGGAGCAGAACATCATTTAACTCCCACTCCCTCCTCTCCTCTACCCCCTCTCCCCAGGTGTGCGCTACAGTCCCCATGTTACAGAGGATGAGGTGAAGGCGCTGGCAATGCTCATGACCTTCAAGTGTGCCATGGTTGATGTCCCTTTTGGAGGAGCAAAGGCTGGAATCAAGATTGACCACACCCAGTACTCTGTGAAAGAGTTGGAGCGCATCACACGGCGGTTTACAATGGAGCTGGCAAAGAAAGGCTTCATAGGCCCGGGGTAGGATGCATGATGGATGTGTTTCTGTGGAGGAGGGGAGTGGGGGGAGAGGGTAGTTCTGTAGAAGTAGTTGCCAACATTTAGTGTAGTCTTGTACCACCTCCAGGCTTGATGTGCCGGCACCAGACATGGGGACTGGCCCACGTGAGATGAGCTGGATCTCAGACACCTACGCCATGACCCACGGTATGGAATGGAACACATCAAGAAGATAAGATATACCTATCACACACACACACACACACACACACACACACACACACACACACACACACACACACACACACACATGCGCACACACACACACAGCTGACATTAATGCAAATGCCTGTGTGACTGGAAAGCCTATTCCAATGGGAGGCATCCTCGGAAGAATGTCAGCTACAGGCAAGGTAGGCAGGTGCTGGGCAAGGTAGGCAGGTGCTGGGCCTGGTGTATATGAGGTGTTTCCCCTCCATTGATTGACCACAAAGGTTATGCCCAGCCCACTGTCCACGGTGGCGTGGCTTCTGTTTATCTTCCACTATCCACCTGCTTGGCTAGCTATTGAGCACATGCTCAAAATACAAATTACATGTACATGCTAATGAAGTGTACCTGGGGCTCACGTAACACATCCTTCTAACTAGCATCTCCCCACAAATTACATGTACATGCTAATGAAGTGTACCTGGGGCTCACGTAACACATCCTTCTAACTAGCATCTCCCCACAAATTACATGTACACGCTAATGAAGTGTACCTGGGGCTCACGTAACACATCCTTCTAACTAGCATCTCCCCACAAATTACATGTACACGCTAATGAAGTGTACCTGGGGCTCACGTAACACATCCTTCTAACTAGCATCTCCCCACAAATTACATGTACACGCTAATGAAGTGTACCTGGGGCTCACGTAACACATCCTTCTAACTAGCATCTCCCCACAAATTACATGTACATGCTAATGAAGTGTACCTGGGGCTCACGTAACACATCCTTCTAGCTAGCATCTCCCCACATGTATAAATGATATCATGCAAATGTGGTTAATTGTATGCTTACTTATGAATTAGCCACCAGTAGGTAGGCTGATACTGTAAGGTCAAGAAATCGTGGCACTGTACTGTTCCCTTGAGTGACACTATCTCTCTCCTGTCAGGGTGTGTTCTACAGTATTCGCAGTCTCCTATCGGAGGCAGAATATTGTTCAGCAATCAACGTGACACCAGGCATCAGTGGCAAAACCTTCATTGTACAGGTAGGTGAACCACAGTAATATTGAAATGTCTACTAAATTAGATAAAGCTTTCTAGTCTGCCAACATCCCTGAGGGCAACATCTGGCACTGTGAGTGTATAATGCTTATGTGCTATTGATTGCCAGCCAGGGATCTTGTACCAACAGTTGCTACAGGCTGTGATCACTCTAGTAGGGAGGCACAAGCACCTTTTCCAAGTCACATTTCATGTTTGACCACTACCTCTCTCTCTTCAGGGGTTTGGCAATGTAGGCATGCATACTTGTCGGTATCTCTGTCGTGAGGGTGCTAAGCTGGTAGGTGTGATGGAGAGAGATGGCAACATTGTGAACAGAGAGGAGGGAATTGATCCAAAAGAGCTCGAGGAATACTTGCTGGTGTGAAGGATTGATATGTTGTGCTGTGTGTGTGTGTGTGTGTGTGTGTGTGTGTCTGTGTGTGTGTCAGAGCTAATGTTATGGAGGCTGTACTCCACTCAGACCAACGGCACCATTATGGGCTTCCCTGGAGCCACAGCGACTGAGGAAAACCTGCTGACAGCTGAGTGTGACATCCTGGTTCCTGCTGCAGGAGAGAGACAGATCACCGCAGACATTGCCAGGAATATGAAGGCAAAGGTGAGGAGTGAGGGGTGTGAAGGATGAGGGGTGTGAGGAGTGAGGGGTGGGGAGGGATGAGGAGGATGAGTTGCAATTGTGTTTCATGTGCAGGTGATTGCGGAGGGTGCAAACGGTCCCACAACCATTGCAGCTGAGAAGATCCTCTTGGACAGAAAAGTACTAGTGATCCCAGTAAGTGTGTATACATATCTCTCCCCCTCCCTCTCTCTCCCTCTCTCTCCCTCTCTCTCCCTCTCTCTCCCTCTCTCCCCCCCTCTCTCACTCTCTCTCCCTCTCTCTCCCATATATATATATATATAAACATCTCCTTTTGCATGTGAGGGTACATACAAGGAGGCCTAGAGATACGGCCATTGTCTACATGCTGAGCTATTGCATGGCACAAATAAATTGGCTGTCTCTAGGGCTAGAATAGAAAGATAGAACAGTTTAGAAATTAGGATAAGGTAAACAAAGTTATATTAAAGAGTTTCTCAATGTCCAAATTCGGTGTGACCCGAGTATGGCCTTCCTGCTCACGTCTTGTAGAAAGTGGTGTCTGTTTTTACTGCTGCAACTCTCGAGGCTTGAAAACAGGTGCTTGAAGCCCTCCGGGTTTAGAAAACCTCGGCTGCCAACTTCAAGCGTTACAGTGCTTGTATCATAGCCATTTCTCCTTCCTGTCTCAACCAGATCCTCGTACTTATTTGCTTTCCGCCTGTGTGCATCTTCAAAGTTAGTTTCGTGGCACACTGTCAGCTCCATGAGAACAGCAAATTTCTGAGCAGGGCTCCATAGCACAACATCAGGTCGAAGGTCAGTTGGGGCGATACAGGCTGGGAATGTGTAGTCATAAGCTGGTAGGTCTGTGATGGCCTCTACACCTGGCGGACAGTTCTCCCTCACAAACTGGTCTATCACCTCCAGAACTGCATCATGTCTTGCATTGTACCTCCTAAGATTCAACGCCACCTGACAGTGGTTGAGGACGTGCACAAGCGTCTGCCTCTCCCCACACAACTTGCAGTTACTAGATAAACCCTCACTTCGCCTCCATATTGCCAGGTTCGCATTGTGTGGCAGAGTGTCCTGAGCAGCATTCAATGCAAATTTGAGAGCTTCTGGAGGTAGCTTTTGCACTGTATCTGACCACAGGGTGGCAGCATCCCCTTCCATCAGCCGATGCAGTTCCCCTTGGTGAGGCAGGCTCCGGGAATGCTCCAGCCGTTCTGCAACCTCTGCTGACTTCACTGCCTCTTTGGCTCTCCTCATCAATGTCTTCTTGCTGGCATCAGGGTCTGCTACCATCACTTCCCGTACTGTGAGCATTGGCTTGAACTTGGCTCTCTGCTGGTCCTGCTCCTTCTCAATCTGCAGCTTGGCCACATGCTGGGTGATGGGATCATGTGAAGTGATGAGCTGGCAGGCATGACTCACATGCATCTTCTTATAGAGGTGTGAGATTGCTGGTAGATCTAGGCCTCCATTCTTCTTGGGCAGGTAGAGCCTTGCGGGATCGGCTGAGCGTGCTAGACCCGACCACTTCTTCAGGTAGCGGGTTGCAGTGGCCTCTAGGCATGTGTTGACCCATGTTATGGGCAGGTCAAAAATACCCAGGTCCCACAGCACTCGGGGGCATATGGCTGCCCTGTACAGAAGAAGCTTCTGCTGTCTGGTGACAGGGACTGCATCCACCTTCTCGAGCAGTGATGTCAGCTTTGTCTGGAGATGCTGTCTCCCTTGCTGAGTGTCTCTGGGAACCTGGATGTACGCTCCAAGGAACTTGACGGCATTGTTTCCAATGGAAGGAATGGGCTCTCCCTGCAACATCAGGCCAGGGTCATACGTTTTGCCTGATGACGCCTGGATAGCAAGGGAGTGGCATTTCGGGACCTTAGTTTGCATACCAGTCCACTGGAGCCATCGCTCCACACCATTGAGCAGGTTTTGACAGCTAGAAGGTCCATCCGCAATGAGGCAGGTGTCGTCTGCGTACTGAAGTATGTTGGTGGATCGGGGACTCTGAGAGAATTGGTAGCCCATGTGTTGGTATTGGATGATGGCGTCAGAGAGGGTAGACATCACAGAGTTGAAAATAACCACAGATAGAGGGTCACCCTGGTAGACACCAAGCTGTAAGGGGATGGGGTTAGTGGTCCAGGATTTTGAGGTGACCACTGCATTCAAGTTGCAGTAGAGGCTGGCCACTATGTCTCTGAAGCAGAGTGGAGCATGGTAGTGCTGGAGGGTGAAGTCAATCAGGCCATGGTGAACACTTCCATAAGCATTGGCCAGGTCAAGCCAGCAGATGGTGATTGACTTGTGCTTTCGGTGGGCTTCCTGGACGGCTGCCATCAATTTGTGAAACTGTTCAGTGCAGCCGGGAATGTTCCTCATGAATGCCTTCTGGACGTTGGTATTGAAGTAGCCATTGGAGAGCATGAATTCCATCCATCTGTTCTTCAGGATCGAGGTGAAGACTTTCCCTATGCACGACGTCAGGGCAATTGGTCTGAAGTTTCCTGGCTCCTCCGGTTTTGTCGTCGCTGCCTCTTTAGGGATCAGACGAATCACACCCTGCTTCCACATAGGTGGAATTGAGGCTGACTCCCAACAGGCATTGTAGAGGCTGGACAAAGCGGGAAGAAGAGAAGGACATCGCTTCAGGACTCTGTATGAGACCTGATCAATGGGGCTTGGTGAAGAGGAGCTCTTGGTGTGTTTGATCACCACTGAGATCTCATCATTTGCTATGGGCTCATCGTTGAAGTCATTGCTTGGGGGAGGGGGTTCAGGAAGCCAGTCTGGTCGTTGGAAAGTTCTGGGATTGCTGCTATAGATGTCTTTGAAGAAGGTCTCTGCTGTCTGGGAAGTGAAGGCAGGGTCAACAGTGCTGGAGTGTTCATCATCAAGTATCTTCACTGCAAACTTCCAGAATGACTTTGCACACTCACTCCGTGCCTTCTTGGCCTCAAGATTTGCTCTTGTCTTGAGGGATGCCTTCTTGGTCTTGCTGTGCAGCCTAAGGAGGAGTTGAAACTTCTTCGCAAGGTCAAGGATCGCCTGCTCATCTTGTTTCTCTTTTCGCGCTTTTCTGAGCTCCTTTCTTGCCTCATTTCTCTCCTTCCTCAGCCTCTTCAAGGGTCTGTTGTGATTGCGAGGTTTGCGTTGTGGGGTATGTCTGCGCTTGTCCAACACACCATACTTGGAAGCAAAATGGTTGTAAATGCCTTCCCCCAGTATCTTGCTTTTCTCATCTACACTCTCTGCTTCTAAAACGGCTGGGACAACAGTCTTAGCTAGCTGGGAGTCATCATCTCTCCATTCTTCAGCAGTCTTAGGGGTTTTGAATGGGGGAGGCATTGTGAAGGCTGGAAGTGGCTGGGCGTCTGACTGTATTGAGGTGTGAAAATGCAAGCTAGGTTCCTGGTTGCTGGTTGTTTGTGTCTGGGCCTGGCTGGTTTGTGCTGCTTGTGCCTGGGAGTTGTTCTTGCATGTGGCACTATTCTTGAGGTGGGTGTCCAGCCTGATTAACAGTTTGCCACAGCTAGGACACTGCTTCTTCCTGGAGGTACCAGCTCTGTTCTTGAGGGTCTTCTGGGAAAGATACATGGCATAATCTCTTCCATTCCTCTGAGGGCAGCGTGGCAGATGGTTACCCACTTTCTGGAAAGTGCTATTGCAGAAAGGACAGCAGTTCTGGGAGGGAGGTTGGGACTTTTCACAGTTGACTGACATCTTGAGGTGTGAGGTAGCCTGGAACTAGCAAAGTAGCACAGCTATTCAGCTAGGACTTGTCTAGGATGTTCTTCAGCACTAGCACAACTGCTACAACTAGGCAGAACAGGGAAATAAGAGCCTAGTGGCCAGACTAGCTAACTTCAAGAGCAGAGCAACTTTCTTCAGTCTTCAATCAATTTTTCACACGTCCTTTCAACTCTCCCTCTCTCTCCCTCTCTCTCCCTCTCTCTCCCTCCATCTCCCACTATCTCTCTCCCTCTCTCTCCCTCTCTCTCCCTCTCTCTCCCTCCATCTCCCACTATCTCTCTCCCCCTCTCTCCCTCTCTCTCCATCTCCCTCTCTCTCTCTCTCTCTCTCATGCATGGCAGTTCTTCTGGTTCTTTTTGTTTACAGGACATGTTTGCGAATGCTGGCGGTGTGACAGTGTCGTACTTTGAGTGGCTGAAGAATCTTAACCATGTCAGCTACGGCAGACTCACTTGGAGGTACGAGAGAGAGTCAAACTTCCACCTCCTGGGTAAGTCAGAGAACAAGTCGTTAATTGCTAGGGACTTCCTCGTGTTATCCCAGCTTCTCACTGCTTGAGAATTGGTCGCCTTTCTTTGCAGAAAGCGTGCAGAAGAGTTTGGAGAGCAAGTTCTCGGGGAGCCAGCCAGGGTCCATCCCCATTGTACCCACATCAGAATTTTCCATGAGGATCCAAGTGAGCTAGGGGGGAGGGGTGACTACTCAGCGCTAGCCAATTAACATTCATTGTAGCCATTCTATGTTTACAAATGAATTTGACAGTTTTGATAAACCATTGTGGATGGCTTTCCAGGGAAAGCTATGTAGTGATTAACATGACTACAAATGAATATGATATAACAGCTATAACAGAGCGCTAAATTAGCTAAAACAGTGTTTTATGTGGACTGGTGATCTTCTTGCAGGGTGCCTCAGAAAAGGACATTGTAAACTCAGGGCTGGAGTACACTATGGAACGGTCGGCCAGTGTAAGTGTCCCTACTCATCTGATTAAGATATGGGCTGGTTTCCAGCAGTGGTGTGATTTGCATCATGACTGGGGAGGCATTATACAGTAAAACCCTATGGGCTAATCATAGACTCTGGAAAAGGGGATGAATTGAATCTTTTCTCCATCTAGCAAATTATGAATGCTGTGAGAGAATTTGACCTTGGACTTGACCTGCGTACTGCTGCATATGTGTGTGCCCTGCAAAAGATCTACACCGTCTACCTTGCAGCTGGCATCACCTTCTCGTGAAATGAAAACTTGTTCTACTATATTTTTGTGCTAGTGCAGCTATAAAGCATTAGAGACACATGTCTAGCCGTTTCCACAGTCTCCTAGCATATCTGTACATGACCTGTAGGAAAACTGTAGTTGTAACAGAAAATTATACACAAGGGGGTACCTCTCTTATTTGTGCATAATGAGACGAACCACGTACGTAACGTCATTACTTGCCCGGCCGCCCATACAAATCTATTTGCAGCGCGGCGTGTGTACGTGCGCAATAATATACGGAGGTGCGCGAAAATGCACGGAAGCTGCATGAAAATTTTAACCGCTGTAACTCAGAAAGCCAATACAGAAATAGCATGAAAATAGAAGGACATGCAATGCATAAGTAGGCCTTCATGTGTAGCAAGTTCAGGGCTTGTTTCAGCTTTAGGAGGAAAGATACTGCAGCTGCAGACTGATATTCCAGGTCTGTGCCAACAAAGCTGGAACATTTGCCGTAGCCACTCGCTGGAACTGTTTCGAAGGCATGCTGTAATCTGACTGGATATAGATCATAAAACTAGACCATAAAAATCTGTGTCCACTGTGGCATAACAGTCCAGCGCATGTTCCAAAAGCATAGGTATCAAATACTGCTTTTATGGTGTACGTGCATATATTGTTCGATCTGTCAAGCTCACATATAACTCATTTTGGTTGATATATCAGCTTTACATGTAATTGGATACAAATCAACAGTAAAATGAAATTGATGGCAATTATGACGTGACCGTTTCAAACGGTGAGAACTTATGCCATCCCCCGGTATAACCGATACGTAGCTACAAGTGGTCTAACACAACCGTACCTAGACTCTTTTTGGAACACTCACTCCAAAATACTGTAGTAGTTAAATTGGGAAGATTTACAGTCACCACCTCTGACTGTATATTTACATTTGTACCAAGTGTCGTTAATAGTTACTAAATGTTGAGTTTAGTATGTGTGTTATGTGTCATCATCCTAGTTTGTAACTGTGTGCAGTTTACAAATGGGAATTTTGTCTGACCACCATATCCTTGTACTGGCCCAGCCGTCAAATCCCCAACAAATCCTCTATACTGGCCCCATGTATTGAGTGTGGATTTGCTGTGATCTGTTGCCCCGTGGATGGGGAATTTGAAAGGCAAATCCCCACCTCTGCCCTCTCCTGTCCTGGGTGGGGGGAGGTGGGGCATTACATTGATAGGTGCTTATAAACTTGAACCTTTCTGGGTGGAGCATGTTTTCTACTACTTGTACATAGCGGGTGATACTCTGTTGCTAGGGTGGAGGTGGTGTGGCTTGTGGATGTATGCTCCAATACATTATAAAACATATTCCGAATTTCTGATTTCATCCCAAATTTCTTCCTGCTAAAATGTAAACTTGGTTGATGACCATTTAGACTTTGTATTGTGTGCATGCAGGCAGTGGAGCAAAGAGACTGCAGTGATCATAAAAGATTCTTACATGAAGATTCGTGCAAAGAGATGGTGATTTCGATGACTCTCTACCGACTTTTGAATAAGGCCTGACTGCATCCTGTGCATGAGATAGCAGTCCCCATCTCCTGGTCACCCCAGCGCAGCTGATGAGGCCTGGTATTGGCCGAAACGCGCCCTGTGCAGTGGGTGACTTTGCATAACATCTTAGCCTGTTTTATAAGGGAGATGTGGTTCGTTGATTGTTCATGCATGAAGCAATGAGGTTCAAAGGCTAATCAAAGAGCACACAGGGGTAGCCTCGTTCCCAGGCTCTCCCCTCGAGGGGAGAGCCTGGGAATGAGGCTACACAGGGGAGCACGAAGTATAAAGTATACATATGAAAAAGTAGGCACAAGATACACTAGCTCAACAGAGGCAAAATAAATTACAGAACCTGGCAAGGAAGTTTTTTTTTTTTTTGCAATGCACGGTTTTGCGCATGCGTATGCACGTGCACTTCGAATTTGGCAGGCCTACAAATACATGTATCCCGCCAAATTCGAAGTGTACGTGGATGCTGCTGATCTGAGAAGTTTAGAAGAGCTTATGTGGAGCGAAGGGAAAGCACTCTGTCGACAAGAAAGCAGATCAGAGCGAACAGAGAGAATGTCACTGGTGGAGGGAAAGCGCTACGCCAAGCCGAAAGATATCGGGAGCGAAGAAGGTTGAAACAGGTAAGATAAGAAAAGTAGACTATATAGATGAGCATGAACAAAACGCGCGCGATGGCGACCGCGAGCGAACAGCGAAGAACAACGCCAGTGCGATCGCGTACGGAGAGCGCACAATTTCTTGAGTGCGGAATAATAATATGCTGGCGCACTTGACAGTATGAATGATAATTTAGGGGGAAGACCTTTTCATTCATTTTCAACGTAGTCTGTCTTCTGGTGTACTCTGACAAGGGTGCTAGGGCAGAGCTCGTCTGTCCTCAATTGCAATGACATGCAATGTATATGCACAAACACTCTGGTACCCCAAAAGGGGTGCCAGGGATAGGCTTTTCTGTTTCAATCACACACACTAACACATGCTCACTCACTCACTCACTCAATGTAGTCTGTCCTCTGGTAACTTTGAGAGAGGTGCCAGGGGAAGGCTTGTCTGTCTTGGTGTAGTCTGCCCCCTGGTGAACAATCCCAGGGGAAGACTTGTCTGTCTTCACTTAGTCTGTCCTCTGGTAACTTCGAGAGGGGTGCCAGGGGAAGGCTTGTTTGTCCTGGATCACACACATGCACAAACACACACTCTGGTACCCCAAAAGGGGTAGCAGGGGTAGGCCTGTCTGTTTTCAATCACACATACTCACTCACTCAATGTAGTCTGTCTCCTGGTAACTTTGAGAGAGGTGCCAGGGGAAGGCTTGTCTGTCTTGGTGTAGTCTGGCCCCTGGTGAACAATCCCAGGGGAAGACTTGTCTGTCTTCACTTAGTCTGTCCTCTGGTAACTTCGAGAGAAGTGCCAGGGGAAGGCTTGTTTGTCCTGGATCACACACATGCACAGGTGGATGCAGAAGGCAGGGTTGAATTAGGGAGTATTGTGGGTAGTTTAATTAGTGTGGGAGTCTCACCTTCACCACCTCACCTTCATCCCCCACTCACACCTCACCCTCATACATCTTCACCCCTACCAACCTCACAGACTACACCAAGACAGACGAATCTTCCCCTAGCCTTGTACCCAGGCCATTAGTTTTCTCCTATGGACGGCCTGGGTATGAGGCTACATGTAGTCTTCCCTGGCACCCCTCTCAAAGTTACCAGCAGACAGGCTACATTGAGTGAGTGAGTGGGAGAGTGAGTTGTACTGTGTGTGAGTCATGGTGGTTGTGTGTGGGTCATGGGGGTTGTGTGGTGGTTGTGTGTGTGTGTGAGTCGAGAGAGGTATCTAAGGATGCCGTCATGTCAAAGTACCAACGACTTCAGCCATCCAAGGCTAACCTTGGTACAGTCCACTATAACAGTTATTGTACACCATATTGACTTCTCCACATGTTACTGTACCGACTACCTTGATCAGTCAAGGTTGTCCCTGACATGACCAATCAGTGTACCATTTGCTGTCCTAGACATGGTATGTTGTTGTACTGTCCCTGGGGTCACTGATGTCCCATCCATTCTACAACAGTAATCATGCAGCTATAATGCGGCACAAAGGAGGGAGTACTTCCTTTCTCATGTCCCTGTCTCCTTCACTCATACATATTTGAGGGCCAGCAGGAAGGTGACAGGCCAATCGTCAAGACACGTTTTCACTAGTCTACAAAATCGACTTACAAACTTTACGAGTGCTCCGTTTGTTTCACTTCAAGCTACAAAACTAGTTAGTACATTCCTCGTCTTGGAGCTCATTTTCTTCAGTCCTTTCGTCTCTTGTGTCCCCATCACCCCATCTTTCCCTGCCTCTCCCTCCCATAGGCATCCATTGACCAACTCCACAGATAAGTGAACTGTATATGCACTACTGTACGCTGCCATTGACCAACTCCACAGATAAGTGAACTGTATATGCACTACTGTACGCTGCCATTGACCAACTCCACAGATAAGTGAACTGTATATGCACTACTGTACGCTGCCATTGACCAACTCCACAGATAAGTGAACTGTATATGCACTACTGTACGCTGCCATTGACCAACTCCACAGATAAGTGAACTGTATACGCACTACTGTACGCTGCCATTGACCAACTCCACAGATAAGTGAACTGTATACGCACTACTGTACGCTGCCATTGACCAACTCCACAGATAAGTGAACTGTATACGCACTACTGTACGCTGCCATTGACCAACTCCACAGATAAGTGAACTGTATATGCACTACTGTACGCTGCCATTGACCAACTCCACAGATAAGTGAACTGTATATGCACTACTGTACGCTGCCATTGACCAACTCCACAGATAAGTGAACTGTATATGCACTACTGTACGCTGCCATTGACCAACTCCACAGATAAGTGAACTGTATATGCACTACTGTACGCTGCCATTGACCAACTCCACAGATAAGTGAACTGTATATGCACTACTGTACGCTGCCATTGACCAACTCCACAGATAAGTGAACTGTATACGCACTACTGTACGCTGCCATTGACCAACTCCACAGATAAGTGAACTGTATACGCACTACTGTACGC
Organism: Agelas oroides; assembly: GCA_949130485.1. Taxonomy (NCBI): domain Eukaryota; kingdom Metazoa; phylum Porifera; class Demospongiae; order Agelasida; family Agelasidae; genus Agelas; species Agelas oroides. The sequence goes on along the minus strand of OX422193.1, from coordinate 108,889 downwards.
TGCCATTGACCAACTCCACAGATAAGTGAACTGTATATGCACTACTGTACGCTGCCATTGACCAACTCCACAGATAAGTGAACTGTATACGCACTACTGTACGCTGCCATTGACCAACTCCACAGATAAGTGAACTGTATACGCACTACTGTACGCTGCCATTGACCAACTCCACAGATAAGTGAACTGTATACGCACTACTGTACGCTGCCATTGACCAACTCCACAGATAAGTGAACTGTATATGCACTACTGTACGCTGCCATTGACCAACTCCACAGATAAGTGAACTGTATATGCACTACTGTACGCTGCCATTGACCAACTCCACAGATAAGTGAACTGTATACGCACTACTGTACGCTGCCATTGACCAACTCCACAGATAAGTGAACTGTATACGCACTACTGTACGCTGCCATTGACCAACTCCACAGATAAGTGAACTGTATATGCACTACTGTACGCTGCCATTGACTATACATTAGCACATAGTTACCAATACCCAATCTTTTCTTCCATACAACAAGTGTGGATAAGATGGAGACGAGGAGAAGAGGAGACGGGATGGTGATGAGAGGGAGAGGAGAGGAGACAGGATGGTGACGAGATGGAGAAGAGAACTTTATACCAATAGACAAGGACCTTTTTAACCCACTATCTCTATGTTCCATTGCAGGACACACACAGGATGGTGACAAGAGGGAGAGTAGAAGGAGAGGGAGACGAGATGGTGACAGGGGACGAGACGGTGACAAGAGGGAGAGAGGGAGACGAGATGGTGACGAGAGGGAAATGAGAACTTTTTGCAAATAGACAAGGACCTTTTTAACTTACTATTTCTATGTTCCGTTACAGGATACACACACGGGATGGTGACGAGAGGGAGACGAGAAGAGATGCATGTGACGGCCTCAATGATGAGGATGGTGGCTCTACACTTATGCATTGTATTATACAATGTTAGTGTGTGCACCTAGACTGAGGGGTCGTCACCATGACAACAACATGTGTCAGCAGCTAAGGAAGCATCTCTGTCTGTCTTGCACATTTTAATGGTAACTGTGTTAGTTTGGTAGCAAATGGGTTAATAATTTTATACTATATAGTAGCTAAGTGGTTAATTAACTTAGTTATTCCCTTCCTATAATTCTCATCTTGTGGTTTTATCTTCCTACCATTTCCCTACCTTGATCTGTACAGTGTTACATCCCACTCATTCTCAGGCTCTGTGAACTGAAAGCAACTGGTGTGGTGAGAACAACACGTGGGATTCAAAAAACTGGACAGCCAGAAGAAGGTCTGGGATTGAGCTAACCCAAATCCTTGGCTATTACATAGTTTGTTGCCCCTAGCAACCTCTGATGCTGTGAGACTTGGAGGGGGAGAGGGGGGTGAACCAGAGGAGCCAGCAGTCTTGTGCACCCCTGCACCTCAGCTGCACTGCAGTACATCTATGTTCAATTGCAGGACACATGCATGGGATGGTGACGAGAGGGAGATGAGGAGAGCACTGTGAGCAAGTTCACGAACTGGGCCCCACCCACGTGTCCGAATGATTGCAAGGCCCTGCCCACTTACCATGTGACTTCTGGTGCCACACCCACTTGACTTCACCGAGGGGCCGTTCTTTGTTCTTTATCCAGATTCGCATAAGGGTCGTGCATAAACAGCACTCAAATGCCAGCAATTCAGCTCATGATTTCAGCATGAAGCTTAGTTTATTCATGTGTAGCCATAGTAGCTGCTTGCTCAGGCTCGCCCCTACAATGTTTTTGTTTATTCACACACCACACCTACATTATAATGGTATGTGATGCCCACGAGGACTCTGGTTTAGAGTCACTATACTCCTCATCCTCTTGTACAGGAGTGTATATCAGTAAAACATCTTACGTAAGGCCTGGGGAATGATCACTGGATGGATTCTATAAAGCTTATCATGCAGTTTTCTACTATCACTATCTCAGGTTCTTTGCAGATGGTGAGTCTAGTAGCACTACTCAGTTCTCCATATGCATCCCCTCTCCCTCCTCTCTCCCTCTCCCTCCCATCTGTCAGGTGTGTGTGGATGTGGTGTCAGCCAGGCCAGTGCCAAGGGGATGACAGGCCCGGTGGCCAGGCCACAGTTGAGGCCTCACCTTGTACAATGCACCTCGGTGAACCTGCCCCCCCCCCTCACAGGAACTGGAGTTAGGAGGAGCAGAGGTTCAGCCGACTGCAGTGGAAGCAGCACTACTGCCACTCCTTGCACAGGTGAGACTATAGCCCCATACCCAGGTAATTTTTAATGAACGGCCTGGGTATAGGGCCAGTGAGACCTACCGCTGCACATGCTGTCTGGTTGTGAGGTGCTGCATCTCTCCCACTGTGTGCAGGGTCAGTGGACAGGTGCAGGTGTCCCAGTTCAACATTGACTACCGCCACACTCCCTTCTACTTCTCAAGAGTCAAGAGCTTCTCAATAAACTCAAATGGAATTCTAAGTTAATGATAACATCATCTCATGGATATGACTTTCACTGCAACAGAAGAGATAGATGTGTAGTTAGGGAGGAGATGGGATAGTGTGAGGTCCATCATAATGGCTGTAAACCCCCAGATCCTGTGTGGCCTGCCCAGGAACACTGGCATGCGCACCAGCCATGGCCGAAAGCAGGTATACCTCTGGTGAGCAGGGTCCACAAGGTGCCGTAATGGGAGAGAGAAAACTTGTGACACCTGCACAGATGGGAAGTGTGTGGGCTTCAGTTAGACAACTTGATGCACCACTTGACCTGCCCACTCCATACCAGGCCTCCCCTGTTGGCACTTCATGGCTTTGTACCACCATGACCAGAGAGAGACTAGGAAACGTGTCTGGTTTGCATTCAGTATAATATACGAAAGCAGAATAACGGGTGAGGCCTGGGAATGAGGCTACTTGGTTAACATGCTTATAGTCAAGTGGAGGGAGTCCTACAGCGACTAGCTTACTTAGTTCTGGGATTCAGCAGATCAAATTTATAGTCCGAACTTGCCGCAGATATCTTGGGACAACAGTTTGACCTGGACACCTCAAGAAGACCACATTGGTCAAAACAGTGTGTGTAATAAATTTTGTCCCAAGATAGTAGCAGCAGGTTTGGACCATTTGGACTCCAATGTTCTGCCAAGAAAGGGTTGTACTAGTAAAGTGGTGCCTACTGTGGTTAGGAAGTGGCCTTAGAAACCTTCTGTGGGCAGAATATAGTCTGGGAACAAGACTAGGCTTTTATAAAACAAATGAATGAGCAATAGAACCACACATCGTATTGCTGTTGGTAGCTCCATTAAACTACGAGCAATGAAACTCACACACCTACCTCGGAACCATTTGGTCTGAGGCTGCTGAGTTCCAGGCCATGCAGACAGCCAATCACAGGAGTGATCATTGTTGAGCGAACCTGCAGCAAATGGAGATCAGAGGTCAGCCAGACTGGGTATACAGTAGGTCTCAGTTACAGGAGAGAGAGGCCACCCAAGATGTGCAGGAACAGGTATAGTGATGTACACTGGGCTATTCCATTTTATTAGTCATACACCCCATAGATGTATGCAGCACCTTCGATAATTCACTTCCTAGTGGCCAGCTCAGATACATGTTCAGGGTCACGGAGATTAGTGGTGGGATTCTGGGACTTACTCGGTCAGGTAATCTTGGGAGCTTGCCCCACACGTCAACCTTACTCGGGGGAATCCCCAGTTCCTCTTTCGCCTCCCGGAGTGCAGTGGCGACCGGAGAGTCATCACTCTCCTCCGACAACCCACCAGGGAAGCTATCGGGTGAAGATGGAGACATAACCAGCTGGGCTGGAAGCCCCACATACAGACCTATATGCAAGTTGCTTGACACAAAAGTAGGAGGACATTAGCGCTTCCTATATACTGAGTGTGCTCGTGGTGGTAAAGGCCACTGCCCATTTTATTATCCATTTCGACAGTACTCACCGTACCTTACTTGGTTTCGGTGGCGCGACATGTGCCGGGAGCGGAGGGTAAACAGGACGGAAGGGCCTTCCTCGGCTGTTACCAGCGGTACCAGCACCGCAGCGCTCCCCTCTCCCTCACTGGTCCACTTCTGAGGGGTGGCACCAAGAATACTGGCTACTCGATCTCTGTTGCAGCGATCAAGAATGCTCGTCAACGCATCATGGTCAGCGGCACTGCTCTCCAATGACTCCATCGCCTTGTGCGGCCACGCCCACTTTGTTTATTGGTGTGTACTAATTAGAATCGCGACTTATGCATGCTTGCGATGGCCGAGGAGAAGTACGAAGCTATCACCATGGAGGTATGGCTGTGTGCTGTGAATCGTCCGGAAGGTTTTCGGACAGTGAACACTTTGCTGTAGTTAGTGTGGGGATGTGTAAGATGGTGGGTATTAGGGGTCGCACCATATTGTGTGTTCTTGCAGGCTGACTCAGGGTCAGAGTTTGCTTTTCAAGGTACATATGTGTGTTTACCAGTCTCACATGACGTGTTTACTGACATGATAACTTCATAACCTTTGTCATGAGACTGAATGGTTCTCTTCCAAGACTTCCACAGTGGGCCTGGAATCTTTGGAGAGGGACAGATTGAGCCACATCAAGCTCAAGGTAGGTTACATTCCTCTCTGGCAGATGTGTTGCTAGGACATTTGACTTGTCATATCTTGCACACTGGTCTTGCAACCTCATCCATAATTGTGCATGTTGCTCCTGGTTTGGTCTCCTCCCAACCCCTCCTCTGCAATGCGTGTTGCTCCTGGTTCATGGTGGGTGGGTAGCCTCGTTCCCAGATTTTATCTCACAGCCGTGGAGAAAACTCGAGTTTTCTCCACGGCTGCGAGATAAAATCTGGGAGTGGCCTGGGGACGAGGCTAGTGGGTGGGTTCATGCCGGCTTGATTCATGCTGGCTTGATTCATGCTGGCTTGGTTCATGCCGGCTTGATTCATGCTGGCTTAGCTTGGTCCATGCCGGCTTGGTCCATGCCGGCTTGGTTCATGCCGGGTTGGTTCATGCCGGGTTGGTTCATGCTTGGTTGGTTAATGCTGGCTTGGTTCATGCTGGCTTGGTTCATGCTGGCTTGGTTCATGCTGGGTTGGTTCGTGCCGGGTGTATGTGAGGAGACAAAGCCCTTAGCCCTGTCCTTGTGATGTCACACATCTCATTTTGTATGGCACTAGCTTCCAGAGCCTATCAGGAGTAGGCCAGTAGTCCACATGCTCTCAATCACCTGTGTGTACTATTGCTGTCTCTCTATGCAGACAGCCATGAGGAAAAGGTGAGCACACGAGGTGGCTCTTCACATGAACTGTTGAGTGAGACGGTTGTCAGTGTGCCTCCTTTCTCTCCAGCCTGCTCAGCCTCATTTGACCAGCTCATGGCTCTCTCTCCTCACCTTGGAATACTACCAGGGCTTCTTTGATGTCACAACTGCCCAGGTACACCTCCCCCTGACTAGCCCAACAGCCAACTAGTGTCTCGAGCCTCTCATTGCGCAGGTGGCACAGCGGTTGTTGGCTGGGATGGTACCACTGAGGTACAATCTTGCAGAAGTGATCCAGCCAAACCCTGACCTCTATGGACCAATCTGGCTCTGCATGACCCTCATCTTCTCCACTGCCATCAGTGGAAACATTGTCAAAGTGTTTGAGTGAGTGCCACATGTGCTTGAGTGTTCCCCTTGGCATGTGTAGCATACATACACCACACAAAGGAAGGGTGCAACCATGTGTCCACTGGGATTAGTACACCAGTCTACCAATAACTCAATTTACAAATGTGGTTTTGCAAGGCCAACCTGCCAGCCTTCTGTGTACACAACACTTGCTCAATCTTGATAGTCCATATTGGAAGGAGTGGGAGTGAAAAACATTTCCTGACAAGATGTGTGTGTGTGTGCACCTTCTCCACACAGAGACCAGAGTTCTTGGGAATTTCATTTTCATGAGGTGATTGTCCTGGGATGTGCTCTGTATGTCTATACCTGGCTGGTGCCGGTCGTCCTGTCTAGCCTGCTGTGGTGGAGGGGCAGTCAGAACCGCTTCTCCCTGCTGGAGCTACTCTCCATCTATGGCTATAGCATCAGCATTTTCATCCCCATCACGGTACATACTGCTAGTGGAGAAAGGGAGGGAGAGAGGGAGGGAGGGAGAGGGGGAGAAGCCTAACCCAAAAGGTATTACATGTATCCCTTTAGATGCTATGGGTGATCAACAGTGATATGTTACGTTGGGCCTTGCTAGGTGTCGGAACAGCCCTTTCAGGTACGTGACCCTCATTTCCAGGAGCCTGGACAACTTAAAAACGGCAGCTAGGTACCCCTGCATGCTAATGGTGACACGTTTCTTTCACAGGAGCTGTGCTAGTGCTTGCTGTGTGGAAACCGTTCAAATCTGAGAACAAAAAAGTATTTGATTTTGACAAAACATTTTATTAGCATGTCCGTGACCAGCTGTTTCCATTCCCCTCCCCCCTGCCCTGCTCCCACACCAAACTCAGCTGGCTGTTGCTTGTCTGGTGACAGTGTTCCTGATGCATGCTGGGCTGGCTGTGGGCTTCAAGGTAGAGATCACCCCGTCTTCACATTAACTCTATCCCTGTCTCTGATTATGTGTTGAAGAGATGGTCTCTAGCTTGACTGCTAGTTACAGTGGCCCTAACCCTTGTCTTGTACAGTTCTACTACTTCAGTTCCGCTCTGGCTCCCCAAGACTCCACCCTTCCCACACCTGCTGTCTCTGAGCACAATAGTACGAGCTATTCAGTGCATACTGCAAGACCTTCACTGGCAGGGTATTCATCACCCACAGTGGGACTTTCACCAGTGGGACACTCAGCTGAATACCAAGTTACCAACACCTTTGTTTAAGTAGCAAATTTCTTGTATGTACAAACAAATGAATGTACAGCACAACATGCATTGTCACATTTTAACAAACTGGTGTTCCACTTCCAAACTACTGACTGGTTGTTGGCCATCTTCATCTATTCAGACCACTCCTGGACGTGCCTGTATGGTTAATTGCATGCTACGTGTACTTCTGTGTACCTGTGGCTTGTGTAGTACATCCTTCTGGCTGGTATCCTCTTTTGTTTTGTGGACATTTTGAACACAATAGCCTAAATGATTTCATGCACGTGTGGTTATTGTATGCTATATGCACGCTGTGAATTAGATAGGCTGATCCTGTAAGGTCAGCAAGTCATGGCATTGTACTGACTCATGGGTGACGTCAGGGTGTGTTCTACAGTATTCGCAGTCTCCTATCGGAGGCTGAATTTTGTTCAGCAATCAACGTGACACCAGGCATCAGCGGCAAAACCTTCACTGTATGTACAGGCCACAGTAAATTATATTGAAATGTCTACTAAATTAGAGAAAGCTTTATACATCCCTGAGGGCAACATCTGACACTGTGAGTGTATATAGACAATTTTAATGCTTTGGACTCCAACAGTTCTTGCAGGCTACGATCCTATAGATAGGCCAATTTGCAAAAGCACCTTAATATATAACACAGTCACATTTCCTGCAGTTTGCGTGACCACTTCCTCTCTCTCTTCAGGGGTTTGGCAATGTAGGCATGCATACTTGTCGGTATCTCTGTTGCAAGGGTGCCAAGCTGGTACATGTAGGTGTGATGGAGAGAGATGGCAACATTGTGAACAGAGAGGAGGGGATGGATCCAAAAGAGCTCGAGGAATACATGCTGGTGTGAAGGATTGATATGTTGTGCTGTGTGTGTGTGTGTGTGTATGTGTGTGTGTGTGTGTGTGCGTGTGTGTGTGTGTGTGTCAGAGCTAATCTTATGGAGGCTGTACTCCACTCAGACCAACGGCACCATTATGGGCTTCCCTGGAGCCACAGCGACTGAGGAAAAAACCTGCTGACAGCCAAGTGTGACATCCTGGTTCCTGCCGCAGGAGAAAGATCACCGCAGACATTGCCAGGAATATGAAGGCAAAGGTGAGTGCGGGTGCATGGGTGGTGAGGAGTGAGAGATGTGAAGGGAGGAGTGAGGGCTGGTGAGGGGTGAGGAGGATGAGTTGCAATTTCTGATTATGTTACATATGCAGGTGATAGCGGAGGGTGCAAACGGTCCCACAACCATTGCAGCCGAGAAGATCCTCTTGGACAGAAAAGTACTAGTGATCCCAGTAAGTGTGCATACATACATATCTTTCCCTCCCTCTCTCTCATGCATGCCAGTTCCTCTGGTTCTTTATAGGACATGTTTGCGAATGCTGGCGGTGTGACAGTGTCGTACTTTGAGTGGCTGAAGAATCTTAACCATGTCAGCTACTGCAGACTCACTTGAAAGTACGAGAGAGAGTCAAACTTCCACCTCCTGAGTAAGTCAGAGTAGCAAGTAGTTAATTGCTAGGGACTCCCTCGTGTTAGCCCATCTTTTCACTGCTTGAGGATTGGTCACCTTTCTTTGCAGCAAGCGTGCAGAAGAGTTTGGAGAGCAAGTTCTTGGGGGAGCCAGCCGGGGTCCATCCCCATTGTACCCACACCAGAATTTGCCATGAGGATCCAGGTGAGTTAGTCTCAATCATCACTCTTGTCAGTTGGAGGGGGGAGGGGTGACTACTCAGCCTCAGGGCACTAGCCAATTAACATTCATTGTTGCTGGGATGGAAGCCATTCTGGGTACAAGTGAATTTGACAGTTTTGATAAACTGTTGTGGATGGCTTTCCAGGGAAAGTGATTAACATGCACAATATGATATAACAGAGCGCTAAATTAGCCAAAACAGTGTTTTATGTGACTTGTGATCTTCTTGCAGGGTGCCTCAGAAAAGGACATTGTAACTCAGGGCTGGAGTATATACACTATGGAACGATCGGCCAGTGTAAGTGTCCCTACTCATCTGATTAAGATATGGGCTGGTTTCCAGCAGTGGTGTGATTTGCATCAGTGGTGTGATTTGCATCATGACTTGGGAGACAGTAAAACCCTAATGGGCTAATCACTGTGTCATCATAGACTCTGGAAAAGGGGGTGAATTGAATCTTTTCTCCCTCTAGCAAATTATGAATGCTGTGAGAGAATTTGACCTTGGACTTGACCTGCATACTGCTGCATATGCGTGTGCCCTGCAAAGATCTACACCGTCTACCTTGCAGCCGGCATCACCTTCTCGTGCTTGTTCTACTATATTTTTGTGCTAGTGCAGCTATAAAGCATTAGAGACACATGTCTAGACGTTTCCACAGTCTCCTAGCATATCTGTACATGACCTGTAGGAAAACCGTAGTTGTACTAACTAAACAGAAAGGATTGTACACAAGGGGGTACGCTCTCTTGTTTGTGTATAATGAGACGAACCACAACGCCGAGCCTCTGACATGGCGGCATGCGAGATGATGTCATTGTATGTCATCGTTTATTGTACTGCAGTCTACTGTGCATGTGCATGTGCATGTGCATGCGCAGATTGTCTGCCGAATGGCGGTCCCAGTGAGACCAGGGATCAACTTCAGACTACCAACAGAATGCCAGGAAGCAGAGAGCATCGTAGACTCAGACCGTTTCACTTTTGTGCAGCTCATCCTTGAACAAGATATGTTCATTGGGACAACTTGTGTCTTCTGAACTGGATGAAATGGTTGCTGAGATGGAACATGCTGTTAGGGACTGTTACTAGGAGACATTGAAATTTGTACTTCATTTTAGGAGTAATTTTCCTAGAGCCACCATGCTCCGCAGCCTCCGCCCCTTGTGGACCACATGTGTATTCTGTGACCAGTCTTTATATCCATTATTGTGATAGTTTTGTGTTCGTTTTTCAGTGTTTTCTCTTATGTGTGTTGAGCTGTTACAGGTTAGGGTTAGATACATTTAAAGGTTTTCCAGCTACCAAAATAATTAGATCAGTTTTGTACCCTCCCCTTGTAATCACTGCACCTTCCACTTGTACACAATTAATGTTCCATTAACAATGATCATATCACTGCATGAAGAGTGCATGGTGCTAGGCCACTGTGAAGCATGTCTCAAGTCATGTTACAACACTGGCAAGGAATAGATGAAAACCTTCATTTATTGGAGATGCTGCATGAAGAGTGCATGGTGCTAGGCCACTGTGAAGCATGTCTCAAGTCGTGTTACAAAGCATGTCTCAACTCATGTTACAACACCGGCAAGGAATAGATGAAAACCTTCATTTATTGGAGATGCTGCATGAAGAGTGCATGGTGCTAGGCCACTGTGAAGCATGTCTCAACTCATGTTACAACACCGGCAAGGAATAGATGAAAACCTTCATTTATTGGAGATGCAGTATTTTCTGTTTTGGCTGGTGAAGCAAATGTGTAGCCTCGTTCCCAGGCTGTTCCTGCCTCCAGTTTTTCAGTTAGCATTCTGCAAGCGATCAAAAACTGAAGGCAGGAACAAGGATATTAAATTGTAGAGCTGCGCAGGCTTAGTCTCGTCCTTCAGACCCTCCCGAAAAAGGGGTCACTCTAAAAGTAGGAACGGGAAATGGGAAGAAGGTACACTGCAATTCACTCAGCAAACTGCTGGTGTATGCTTCTGTGGTCAATCAAAGAAGGGGAAACCCCTCATATACACTCAGCACACACTGCAATACTGTTGATTGAAGCTGTAGACAGTATGCATTTGACTCTGATAAGTGAGGTGTATGGAAAACTTGGAATGCGCATGCACACAAATTGATCATGCACTTGCTGAAAATTGGTGATTTTGTGTTACGCTGATTCACATTATGCCACCATACATTCCTATGCCTTCACCCTACTACAGTGGAACCCCTCTATAACGGACACCATTGGGAACCAACATTTTGGCCGTTGTAGCGAGGTGTCCGTAACTCAGGGGCTTCCGGTATATTTCCGGTAGGCGTGGTATGTGTAATCGGGCTGTGAGCATGCAACAGGCCATGCCAAAATGAATGGTAGAGTGCTTGCTTAGATACATGTACCAGGAGTTACATCTGTTCTCACTATTGTACACCACTGTAATTGCCAAGTGCAGTGAAGCGGAGGGAGGCTTGGTAACTGTGTTATGTAGGTGTAGGAAGCATGACGTAGCATAGGAGGCATGACCTAAGCGTAGTGAGGCTAGAGGCTTGGTAGTCGCATTCTAGTCTCGGCCCCACATGTAATGTCAAATGTATGTGAAACTTTTAGCCCCCAGGGAGCTAGTCTCGTGCCCAGACCCAACCCTCCTCACGTGAGCTGGGTGGGGTCTGGGCACGAGACTACCAGGGAGCTGTCATGGTAAAAATGGACCCCCCAAAATTGGTTCCCCCCCCCCCCCCCCCCGGAACTAATTTTTCGATAAATAAGGACCCCCCGGAACTTAAAATATGGACTCCCTCTGAAAAATTTGGACCACCTCCCACAGATGAAAGAACATAGACCCTGAACATATTTCACTTGCAAAACGTGGAGCAGTGGCATATCTAGGAGGTTTCCGAGGTTTCTGGAAACTACTCAGGCCCGTCAGTTCAGCAGCATGCAATGTACTGTAGTCTCATTCCCAGCCGCACGCAACGGTCAGTTTCCGCATACATTGTGCCGCTGAGGCGTACTCACGAAAAGCAGTCATTCATTTTTCTAGATATGCAACTGTGAACTCCACTAATGTCCTTAGTAGTCACTGATTTGCCTTCGTGTGGCTGGCCTGTAGTGGGAACAAATTTTTCAGAGTGGGTCCAAATATTTCAGAAAAATTCGTTCCGGGGAGAACCAATTTTAGGGGGGTCCAAATTAAATGTGATAGAGCCTCATGCAAGTTACAGGGACACATGATCTCCATCACTGCTGAGTAAGCTCAAGTTCAACATAGTGCTACCAAGTAGCGAGCGAGTTTGGCGACTTCCATAGCTCATGACCTTGATCATAGATAGCACTGTCACGGAAATTTTGGTCCGGCGAAAATTTTGGTCCGGGGGACCAAAATTCCCGGAAAATTTGGTCCGCCAGACTATTATTTTCAGAAAATATTAGTCCGCGCGTGGAATAATGGTCCGAGTGCAAATACTTCGATGTAAGCACTTCAGTGACACAAGTTTGTGTCAAAGTGTCTGTAGCTATAGTATCAGAAAGCCTGAAGAATAGCTTGGTACGCAAAATAAGCTGCTGGAGCTGCTGAATTCATGCAAATAGCGGGTGGTGTGCTTTAATTAGAATGACAGCGTGGCTGACTCGGCTTGCCACTACAACAGCTTAGTTTTGTTTGAGAATTCTCCAGGTGCGTTGAGAGTTACCTAGGCTTACCTTCATTGATTTGCTGTCGCTTTATATTCTCTTGTTTGAGAAAAAGGCCTAAAATGAGCGTTTTCAACCCGGACCGATTTTTCAAGGGGCAGACCATATTTTCCAGCAAAAATTTTGGTCCGGGGGACCAAAATTTCCAGGACCAAAATTCAAAGTTGGAGGAACAGCGATTTCTTAGTGGTGCGTACTAAATAGAAAAGCCACACAGAAGCTCATCAGGACTAGAACGGTTTATATAACATGCACATACTTTCAAGTAGCCCTACCATCTGTTTCTTCGTCCTTGATGGCAGTGTCCCGAGTGCAGACAGGTGTTTCGACACGGAGCCGCGACGCACTTGTCCCTCAGCCGGCAGTTCTTGATCCCCTTCAGACAACGCACACGCAGAACGACACATACCGTTGGCGAATTGGTAGTTCGGAAGTCTGTAACAATTTGTTACAGACTTCCATTATTCTTAATAAGCCAAACGATCACTAGCCTCGTACCCAGATGGGGAGGAGCCTGGGTACGAGGCTACGATCACTACGCAGCACTGGCCACATAGTTTCGTACATGCATGGGCACGTTGCCATCATTATGAGTCCACATTTCCGTACTAACTGGATCCACCATTTCCGGTGTTATTGACCGCTAGCGCGAGGGGTCCGTCACGAAAGAAATCTCGTACACCGTCGGCAGAAATCCAAACTGAAATCCAGAAATCCACTGTGAAATCCAGAAATCAAGAAATCCACTGTGAAATCCAGAAATCAAGAAATCCACTGTGAAATCCAGAAATCCAATCTGAAATCCAGAAATCCAATCTGAAATCCAGAAATCCACTCTGAAATCCGGAAATCCACTCTGAAATTCGGAAATCCACTCTAAAATCCGGAAATCCAATTCAGGATTCTATTAAAATACTCCGCAAATATCCGTATACTTTACATTAATTACACTTCAAAGACGTGCATGTGCACCGATTTCTATGACGTAATAGAACGTCACAATGAATGACCGTTGTACCCGGCCGATCTTCGCGGTCGGGTACAAAGGTCATTCTTCCAAGGTGATGTAATTGCAATTGCTAGATGTATTATGTATGATTGCAGTACGGTACGAATATGTATGACAATCAACGAACACGCAGTATGCGTATGAATATGTATAAAATCAACGAAAGTATGCGTATGTATATGTATGACAATCAACGAACACGCTGCCTATGCGCTATGTAGCGGTGAACTGCCTGTGACATTGTATTGTTAGCATATAGCCTGAGTCTCGGAGCAAAAGGCGCACAAAGCTGTGCGGACCGGCCAATATCTCCGTCCCCTACATCGCCGTATAGTGCAGTCAATGGAAATTCGCGTGCATTCGCGACTAATCCTAGCTCGGTACAAAGGTTGCACTAATGCAAGGTGCATATTATCAAGAAGCTATGGGCATGAAGAGCTTAAAAATGTAAACCTTTTCTCGGTGCAAAAGGCGCACAAAACTGTACAGGCCGGCCAATATCTACGTTCCCTGCATCGCAGTATAGTGCCGTCAGTAGAAATTCGCGTACATTCGCGACTAATCCTAGCTCGGTACAAAGGTTACACTAATGCAAGGTGCATATTATCAAGTAACTATGGGCATGAAGAGTTTAAAAATCTAAACCATTTCTCGGTGTAAAAGGCGCACAAAGCTGTGCAGGCCGGCCAATATCTCCGTTCCCTGCATCGCAGTATAGTGCGGTCAATGGAAATTCGCGTACATTCGCGACTAATCCTAGCTCGGTACAAAGGTTGCATTAATGCAAGGTGCATTTTATCAAGAAGCTGCGGGCATGAAGAGATTAAAAATGCAAACCCCTTCTCGGTGCAAAAGGCGCACAAAGCTGTACAGGCCGGTCAATATCTCCGTTCCCTGCATCGCCGCGTAGTGCCGTCAAATGAAATTCGCGTGCATTCGCGACTAATCGTGGCTCGGTACAAAGGGTGTAATAATGCAAGGTGCATATTATCAAGAAGCTATGGGCATGAAGAGTTTAAAAATGGAAACATTTTCTCGGTGCAAAAGGCGCACAAAGCTGTACAGGCCGGCCAATATCTCCGTTCCCTGCATCGCCGAATAGTGCCGCCTGAAGAAATTCGCGTGCATTCGCGACTAATCCTAGCTCGGTACAAAGGTTGCACTAATTCAAGGTGCATATTGTCAAGAAGCTATGGGCATGAACAGTTTAAAAATCTAAACACTTTCTGTTCGCAAAAGGCGCACAAAGCTGTACAGGCCGGCCAATATCTCTTTTCCCTGCATAGCCGTATAGTGCCGTCAATGGAAATTCGCGTGCATTCGCGACTAATCCTAGCTCGGTACAAAGGCTGCATTAATACAAGGTGCTTATTATCAAGAAGCTATGAGCATGAAGAGTTTAAAAATGCAAGCTTTTTCCCGGTGCAAAAGGCGCAGGAAGCTGTACAGGCCGGCCAATATCTACATTCACTGCATCGCCGTATAGTGCCGCCAATGGAAATTCACGTACATTCACGACTAATCCTAGCTCGGTAGAAAGGTTGCACTAACGCAAGGTGCATATTATCAAGAAGCTATGGGCATGATGAGTTTAAAATTGCAAGCTTTTTCCCGATGCAAAAGGCGCACAAATTTGTACTAGCCGGCCAATATCTCCTTTCCCTGCATCGCCGTATAGTGCCGTCACTGGAAATTCGCGTACATTTCGCGACTAATCCTAGCTCGGTACAAAGGTTGCACTAATGCGAGGTACATATTATCAAGAAGCTATGGGCATGAAGAGTTCAAAAATTTAAACCATTTCTCGGTGCAAATGGCGCACAAAGCTGTACAGGCCGGCCAATATCTCCGTTCCCCGCATCGCAGTATAGTGCGGTCAATGGAAATTCGCGTGCATTCGCGGCTAATCCTAGCTCGGTGCAAAGGTTGCACTAATGTAAGGTGCATTTTATCAAGAAGCTACGGGCATGAAGAGTTTAAAAATGCAACCCCTTTCTCCGTGCAAAAGGCGCACAAAGCTGTACAGACCGGCCAATATCTCCGTCCCCCGCATCGCAGTATAGTGCGGTCAATGGAAATTCGCGTGAATTCGCGGCTAATCCTAGCTCGGTGCAAAGGTTGCACTAATGCAAGGTGCACTTTATCAAGAAGCTACGGGCATGAAGAGTTTAAAAATGCAAGCTCTTTCTCGGTGCAAAAGGCGCAAAAAGCTGTACAGGCCGGTCAATATCTCCATTCCCTGCATTGCCGCATAGTGCCGTCAAATGAAATTGGCGTGCATTCGCGACTAAACCTAGCTCGGTGCAAAGGTTGCACTAATGCAATGTGCATATTATCAAGAAGCTATGGGCATGAAGAGTTTAAAAATGGAAACCCTTTCTAGATGCAAAGGGTACACAAAGCTATGCAGGCCGGCCAATATCTCTGCATCGCCGTATAGTGCCGTCAATGGAAATTCGCGTGCATTCACGACTAATCCTAGCTCGGTACAAAGGTTGCACTAATGCAAGTTGCATATTCTTATCAAGAAGCCATGGGCATGAAGAGTTTAAAAATGCAAGCCCTTTCTCGGTGCAACAGGCGCACAAAGCTGTACAGGCCGGCGAATATCTCCGTTCCCTGCATCGCCGTATAGTGCCGTCAAATGGATTTCGCGTGCATTCGCGACTAATCCTAGCTCGGTACAAAGGTTGCACTAATGCAAGGTGCATATTATCAAGAAGCTATGGGCATGAAGAGTTTAAAAATGGAAATCCTTTCTGGATGCAAAAGGCACACAAAGTTGTACAGTCCGGCCACTATCTCCGTTCACTACATCGCTGTATAGTGCCGTCAATGGAAATTCGCGTATATTCTCGACTAATACTAGCTCCGTACAAAGGTTGCACTAATGCTAGGTTCATATTATCAAGAAGCTTTGAGCTTGAAGAGTTTCAAAATGGAAACCCTTTCTCGGTGCAAAAGGCACACAAAGCTGTACTGGCCGCCCAATATCTCCTTTCCCTGCATCGCCGTATAGTGCCGTCAATGGAAATTAGCGTACATTTCGCGACTAATCCTAGCTCGGTACAAAGGTTGCACTAATGCAAGGTGCATATTATCAAGAAGCTATGGGCATGAAGAGTTTAAAAATGGAAATCCTTTCTGGATGCAAAAGGCACACAAAGTTGTACAGTCCGGCCACTATCTCCGTTCACTACATCGCTGTATAGTGCCGTCAATGGAAATTCGCGTATATTCTCGACTAATACTAGCTCCGTACAAAGGTTGCACTAATGCTAGGTTCATATTATCAAGAAGCTTTGAGCTTGAAGAGTTTCAAAATGGAAACCCTTTCTCGGTGCAAAAGGCACACAAAGCTGTACTGGCCGCCCAATATCTCCTTTCCCTGCATCGCCGTATAGTGCCGTCAATGGAAATTAGCGTACATTTCGCGACTAATCCTAGCTCGGTACAAAGGTTGCACTAACGCAAGGTGCATATTATCAAGAAACTATGGGCATGAAGAGTTTAAAAATGCAAGCTTTTTCCCGGTGCAAAAGACTCACAAATCTGTACTGGCCGTCCAATATCTCCTTTCCCTGCATCGCCGTATAGTGCCGTCAATGGCAATTCGCGTGCATTCACGACTAATCCTAGCTCGGTACAAAGGCTGCACTAATACAAGGAGCATATTATCAATAAGCTATGAGCATGAAGACTTTAAAAATGGAAACCCTTTCTCGGTGCAAAAGGCGCACAAAGCTGTACTGGCCGGCCAATATCTCCATTCTGTGCATCGCCGTATAGTGCCGAAATGGAAATTCACGTACATTCGCGACTAATCCTAGCTCGGTACAAAGGTTGCACTAACGCAAGGTGCATATTATCAAGAATCTATGGGCATGAAGAGTTTAAAAATGCAAGCTTTTTCCCGGTGCAAAAGACTCACAAATCTGTACTGGCCGTCCAATATCTCCTTTCCCTACATCGCCGTATAGTGCCGTCAATGGCAATTCGCGTGCATTCACGACTAATCCTAGCTCGGTACAAAGGCTGCACTAATGCAAGGTGCATATTATCAAGAAGCTATGACCTTGAAAAGTTTAAAAATGAAAACCCTTTCTCGGTGCAAAAGGCGCACAAAGCTGCACTGGCCGGCCAATATCTCCGTTTCCTCCATCGCATTATAGTGCAGTCAGTGAAAATTCTCGTGCATTAGCGACTAATCCTAGCTCGGTACAAAGGTTGCACTAATGCAACGTGCATATTATCAAGAAGCTATGGGCATTAAGAGTTTAAAAAGGTAAACCATTTCTCGGTGCAAAAGGCGCACAAAGATGTATAGGTCGGCCAATATCTCCATTCCCTGCATCGCCGAATAGTGCCGCCAGAAGAAATTCGCGTGCATTCGCGACTAATCCTAGCTCGGTACAAAGGTTGCACTAATTCAAGGTGCATATTGTCAAGAAGCTATGGGCATGAACAGTTTAAAAATCTAAACACTTTCTGTTCGCAAAAGGCGCACAAAGCTGTACAGGCCGGCCAATATCTCTTTTCCCTGCATAGCCGTATAGTGCCGTCTAATGAAATTCGCGAGCATTCGCGACTAATCCTAGCTCGGTATAAAGGTTGCACTAATGCAAGGTGCATATTATCATGAAACTATGGGCATGAAGAGTTTTAAAATGCAAACCCTTTCTCGGTGCAAAAGGCGCACAAAGCTGTACAGGCCGGCGAATATCTCCGTTCCATGCATCGTCGTATAGTGCCGTGAAATGAAATTCGCGTGCATTCGCGACTAATCCTAGCTCGGTACAAAGGTTGCAGTAATGCAAGGTGCATAGTATCAAGAAGCTATGGGCATGAAGAGTTTAAAAATGCAAGCCCTTTCTCGGTGCAAAAGGCGCACAAATCTGTACGGACTGGCCAATATCTCCATTCCCTGCATCGCCGTATAGTGCCGTCAATGGAAATTCACGTACATTCACGACTAATCCTAGCTCGGTACAAAGGCTGCACTAATGCAAGGTGCATATTATCAAGAAGCTATGACCTTGAAGAGTTTAAAAATGAAAACCCTTTCTCGGTGCAAAAGGCGCACAAAGCTGCACTGGCCGGCCAATATCACCGTTTCCTGCATCGCATTATAGTGCAGTCAGTGAAAATTCTCGTGCATTAGCGACTAATCCTAGCTCGGTACAAAGGTTGCACTAATGGAAGGTGCATATTATCAACAAGCTATGGGCATGAAGAGTTTAAAAATGGAAACCCCTTCTCGGTGCAAAAGGCGCACAAAGCTGTACTGGCCGGCCAATATCTCCATTCCCTGCATCGCCTAATAGTGCCGTCAATGGAAATTCGCGTGCATTCGCGACTAATCGTGGCTCGGTACAAAGGGTGTAATAATGCAAGGTGCATATTATCAAGAAGCTATGGGCATGAAGAGTTTAAAAATGGAAACATTTTCTCGGTGCAAAAGGTGCACAAAGCTGTACAGGCCGGCCAATATCTCCGTTCCCTGCATTGTCGTATAGTGCCGCCAATGGAAATTCGCATACATTCGCGACTAATCCTAGCTCGGTACAAATGTTGCACTAATGCAAGGTGCATTTTATCAAGAAGCTATGAGCATGAAGAGTTTAAAAATGGAAACCCTTTCTCGGTGCAAAAGGCGCACTAAGCTGTATAGGTCGGCCAATATCTCCGTTCCCTGCATCGCCGAATAGTGCCGCCAGAAGAAATTCGCGTGCATTCGCGACTAATCCTAGCTCGGTACAAAGGTTGCACTAATTCAAGGTGCATATTTTCAAGAAGCTATGGGCATGAACAGTTTAAAAATCTAAACACTTTCTGTTCGCAAAAGGCGCACAAAGCTGTACAGGCCGGCCAATATCTCTTTTCCCTGCATAGCCGTATAGTGCTGTCAAAGGAAATTCGCGTGCATTCGCGACTAATCATAGTTCGGTACAAAGGTTGCACTAATGCAAGGTGAATTTTATCAAGAAGCTACGGGCATGAAGAGTTTAAAAATGCAAGGCCTTTCTCGGTGCAAAACGCGCACAAAGCTGTACAGACCGGCCAATATCTCCGTCTCCTGCATCGCAGTATATAGTGCCGTCCATGGAAATTCGCGTCCATTCGTGACTAATCCTAGCTCAGTACAAAGCTTGCACGAATGCAAGGTACATATTATCAAGAAGCGATGGGCATGAAGAGTTTAAAAATGGAAACCCTTTCTCGGTGCAAAAGGCGCACAAAGCAGTACAGGCCGGTCAATATCTCCGTTCACTGCATCGCCGTATAGTGCCGTCAATGGAAATTCGAGTACATTTCGCGACTAATCCTAGCTCGGTACAAAGGTTGCACTAATGCAAGATGCATATTATCAAGAAGCAATGGGCATGAAGAGAATAAAAATGGAAAACCTTTCTCGGTTTAAAAGGCGCACAAAGCTGTACAGGCCGGCCAATATCTCCGTTCCCTGCAACACCGTATAGTGCCGTCAGTGGAAATTCGCGTGCAATCGCGACTAATCCTAGCCCGGTACAAAGGCTGCACTAATGCAAGGTGCATTTTATCAAGAAGCTATGGGCATGAAGAGTTTAAAAATGCAAGCCCTTTCTCGGTGCAAAAGGCGCACAAAGCTGTAAAGGCCGGCCAATATCACCGTTCCCTTCATCGCCGCATAGTGTCGTAAAATGAAATTCGCGTGCATTCGTGAGTAATCCTAGCTCGGTACAAAGGTTGCACTAATGCAAGGTGCATATCATCAAGAAGCTATGGGCATGAAGAGTTTAAAAATGGAAAGCCTTTCTCGATGCAAAAGGCACCCAAAGCTGTACAGTCCGGCCACTATCTCCTTTCCCTGCATCGCCGTATAGTGCCGTCACTGGAAATTCGCGTACATTTCGAGACTAATCCTAGCTCGGTACAAAGGTTGCACTAATGCGAGGTACATATTATCAAGAAGCTATGGGCATGAAGAGTTTAAAAATTTAAACCATTTCTCGGTGCAAATGGCGCACAAAGCTGTACAGGCCGGCCAATATCTCCGTTCCCTGCATTGCAGTTTAGTGCCGTCAATTGAAATTCGCGTGCATTCGCGACTAGTCCTAGCTCGGTACAAAGGTTGCACTAATACAAGGTGCATAATATCAAGAAGCTATGGGCATGAAGAGTTTAAAAATGCAAACCCTTTCTCGGTGCAAAAGGCGCACAAAGCTGTACAGACCGGCCAATATCTCCGTTCCCTGCATCGCCTAATAGTGCGGTCAATGGAAATTCGCGTACATTCGCGGCTAATCCTAGCTCGGTGCAAAGGTTGCACTAATGTAAGGTGCATTTTATCAAGAAGCTGCGGGCATGAAGAGTTTAAAAATGCAACCCCTTTCTCCGTGCAAAAGGCGCACAAAGCTGTACAGACCGGCCAATATCTCCGTCCCCCGCATCGCAGTATAGTGCGGTCAATGGAAATTCGCGTGAATTCGCGGCTAATCCTAGCTCGGTGCAAAGGTTGCACTAATGCAAGGTGCACTTTATCAAGAAGCTACGGGCATGAAGAGTTTAAAAATGCAAGCTCTTTCTCGGTGCAAAAGGCGCAAAAAGCTGTACAGGCCGGTCAATATCTCCATTCCCTGCATTGCCGCATAGTGCCGTCAAATGAAATTGGCGTGCATTCGCGACTAATCCTAGCTCGGTACAAAGGTTGCACTAATGCAAGGTGCATATTATCAAGAAGCTATGGACATGAAAATTTTAAAAATCTAAACCATTTCTCGGTGCAAAAGGCGCACAAAGCTATACAGGCCGGCCAATATCTCCGTCCCCTGCATCGCCTTATTGTGTCGTTAATGGAAATTCGCGTGCATTCGCGACTAATCCTAGCTCGGTACAAAGGTTGCACTAATGCAAGGTGCATATTATCAAGAAGCTATGGGCATGAAGAGTTTAAAAATGCAAGCCCTTTCTCGGTGCAAAAGGCGCACAAAGCTGTACAGGCCGGTCAATATCTCCGTTCCCTGCATCGCCGCATAGTGACGTCAAATGAAATTGGCGTGCATTCGCGACTAATCCTAGCTCGGTGCAAAGGTTGCACTAATGCAATGTGCATATTATCAAGAAGCTATGGGCATGAAGAGTTTAAAAATGGAAACCCTTTCTAGATGCAAAGGACACACAAAGCTATGCAGGCCGGCCAATATCTCTGCATCGCCGTATAGTGCCGTCAATGGAAATTCGCGTGCATTCGCGACTAATCCTAGCTCGGTACAAAGGTTGCACTAATGCAAGTTGCATATTCTTATCAAGAAGCCATGGGCATGAAGAGTTTAAAAATGCAAGCCCTTTCTCGGTGCAACAGGCGCACAAAGCTGTACAGGCCGGCCAATATCTCCGTTCCCTGCATCGCCGTATAGTGCCGTCAAATGAATTTCGCGTGCATTCGCGACTAATCCTAGCTCGGTACAAAGGTTGCACTAATGCAAGGTGCATATTATCAAGAAGCTATGGGCATGAAGAGTTTAAAAATGGAAACCCTTTCTGGATGCAAAAGGCACACAAAGTTGTACAGTCCGGCCACTATCTCCGTTCACTACATCGCTGTATAGTGCCGTCAATGGAAATTCGCGTATATTCTCGACTAATACTAGCTCGGTACAAAGGTTGCACTAATGCTAGGTTCATATTATCAAGAAGCTTTGAGCTTGAAGAGTTTCAAAATGGAAACCCTTTCTCGGTGCAAAAGGCACACAAAGCTGTACTGGCCGCCCAATATCTCCTTTCCCTGCATCGCCGTATAGTGCCGTCAATGGAAATTCGCGTACATTTCGCGACTAATCCTAGCTCGGTACAAAGGTTGCACTAATGCAAGGTGCATATTTTCAAGAAGTTGTGGGCATTAAGAGTTTAAAAATGGAAAACCTTTCTCGGTGCAAAAGGCGCACAAAGCTGTACAGGCCGGCCAATATCTCCGTTCCCTGCATCGCCTTAAAGTGCAGTCAGTGAAAATTCTCGTGCATTAGCGACTAATCCTAGCTCGGTACAAAGGTTGCACTAATGGAAGGTGCATATTATCAACAAGCTATGGGCATGAAGAGTTTAAAAATGTAAACCCCTTCTAGGTGCAAAAGGCGCACAAAGCTGTACTGGCCGGCCAATATCTCCATTCCCTGCATCGCCTAATAATGCCGTCAATGGAAATTCGCGTGCATTCGCGACTAATCCCGGCTCGGTACAAAGGTTGCACTAATGCGAGGTACATATTATCAAGAAGCTATGGGCATGAAGAGTTTAAAAATTTAAACCATTTCTGGGTGCAAATGGTGCACAAAGCTGTACAGGCCGGCCAATATCTCCGTTCCCTGCATCGCAGTATATTGCCGTCAATTGAAATTCGCGTGCATTCGCGACTAGTCCTAGCTCGGTACAAAGGTTGCACTAATGCAAGGTGCATATTATCAAGAAGCTATGGGCATGAAGAGTTTAAAAATCTAAACACTTTCTGTGTGCAAAAGGCGCACAAAGCTGTACAGGCAGGCCAATTCTCCTTTCCCTCCATCGCCGTATAGCGCCGTCAATGGAAATTAGCGTGCATTCGCGACTAATCCTAGTTCGGTGGAAAGGTTGCACTAATGCAAAGTGCAAATTATCAAGTAGCTACGGGCATCAAAAGTTTAAAAATCTAAACCATTTCTCGGTGCAAAAGGCGCACAAAGCTATACAGGCCGGCCAATATCTCCGTACCCTGCATCGCCTTATAGTGTCGTTAATGGAAATTCGCGTGCATTCGCGACTAATCCTAGCTCGGTACAAAGGTTGCACTAATGCAAGGTGCATATTATCAAGAAGCTATAGGCATGAAGAGTTTAAAAATACAAACCCTTTCACGGTGGAAAAGGCGCGCAAAGCTGTACAGGCCGGCCAATATCTCCGTTGCCTGCATAGCCGTGTAGTCCGAAAACGGAAATTCGCGTACATTCGCGACTAATCCTAGCTCGGTACAAAGGTTGCACTAATGCAAGGTGCATATTATCAAGAAGCTATGGGCATGAAGAGTTTACAAATGCAAGCCCTTTCTCGGTGCAAAAGGCGCACAAAGCTGTACAGGCCGGTCAATATCTCCGTTCCCTGTATCGCCGCATAGTGCCGTCAAACGAAATTCGCGTGCATTCGCGACTAATCATAGCTCGGTGCAAAGGTTGCACTAATGCAATGTGCATATTATCAAGAAGCTATGGGCATGAAGAGTTTAAAGATGGAAACCCTTTCTAGATGCAAAGGGCACACAAAGCTATGCAGGCCGGTCAATATCTCTGCATCGCCGTATAGTGCCGTCAATGGAAATTCGCGTGCATTCGCGACTAATCCTAGCTCGGTACAAAGGTTGCACTAATGCAAGTTGCATATTCTTATCAAGAAGCCATGGGCATGAAGAGTTTAAAAATGCAAGCCCTTTCTCGGTGCAACAGGCGCACAAAGCTGTACAGGCCGGCCAAAATCTCCGTTCCCTGCATCGCCGTATAGTGCGGTCAATGGAAATTCGCCTACATTCGCGACTAATCCTAGCTCGGTACAAAGGTTGCACTAATGCAAGGTGCATATTATCAAGAAGCTATGGGCATGAAGAGTTTAAAAATGCAAGCCCTTTCTC
The DNA here is from genome assembly GCA_949130485.1 of Agelas oroides. NCBI lineage: Eukaryota > Metazoa > Porifera > Demospongiae > Agelasida > Agelasidae > Agelas > Agelas oroides. Next base: position 85,004 of record OX422193.1, on the reverse strand, counting down.
GGTGAAAAAGGCGCACAAAGCTGTACAGGCCTGCCAATATCTTCTTTCCCTGCATCGCCGTACAGTGCCGTCGTCAATGGAAATTCGCGTACATTTCGCGACTAATCCCAGCTCGGTACAAAGGTTGCACTAATGCAAGGTGCATATTATCAAGAAGCTATGGGCATGAAAAGTTTACAAATGCAAGCCCTTTCTCGGTGCAAAAGGCGCACAAAGCTGTACAGGCCGGTCAATATCTCCGTTCCCTGCATCGCCGCATAGTGCCGTCAAAAGAAAATTCGCGTGCATTCGCGACTAATCCTAGCTCGGTGCAAAGGTTGCACTAATGCAATGTGCATATTATCATGAAACTATGGGCATGAAGAGTTTATAAATGGAAACCCTTTCTAGATGTAAAGGGGACATAAAGCTATGCAGGCCGGCCAATATCTCCATTCTCTGCATCGCCGTATAGTGCCGTCAATGGAAATTCGCGTGCATTTGCGACTAATCCTAGCTCGGTACGAAGGTTGCACTAATGCAAGTTGCATATTCTTATCAAGAAGCCATGGGCATGAAGAGTTTAAAAATGCAAGCCCTTTCTCGGTGCAACAGGCGCACAAAGTTGTACAGGCCGGCCAATATCTCCGTTCCCTGCATCGCCGTATAGTGCCGTCAAATGAATTTCGCGTGCATTCGCGACTAATCCTAGCTCGGTACAAAGGTTGCACTAATGCAAGGTGCATATTATCAAGAGGGTATCGGCATGAAGAATTTAAAAATCTAAACCATTTCTCGGTGCAAAAGGCGCAGAAAGCTGTACAGGCCAGCCAATATCTCCGTTCCTTGCATTGCTGTATAGTTCCGTCAATGGAAATTCACGTGCATTCGCGACTAATCCTAGCTCGGTACAAAGGTTGTACTAATGCAAGTTGCATATCATCAAGAAGCTATGGGCATGAATAGTTTAAAAATGCAAGCTTTTTCCTGGTGAAAAAAGCGCACAAAGCTGTACCCTCCGGCCAATATCTCCTTTCCCTGCATCGCCGTAAAGTGCTGTCAATGGAAATTCGCGTACATTTCGTGACTAATCCTAGCTCGGTACAAAGGTTGCACTAATGCAAGGTGCATATTATCAAGAAACTATGGGAATGAAGAGTTTACAAATGTAAACCCTTTCTCGGTGCAAAAGGCGCACAAAGCTGTACGGGCCGGCCAATATCTCCGTCCCTTGCATTGCCTTATAGTGCAGTCAATGGAAATTCGCGTGCATTCGCGACTAATCCTAGCTCGGTACAAAGGTTGCACTAATGCAAGGTGCATATTTTCAAGTAGCTATGGGCATGAAGAGTTTAAAAATCTAAACCATTTCTCGGTGCAAAAGGCGCACAAAGCTATACAGGCCAGCCAATATCTCCGTTCCTTGCATCGCCTTATAGTGCCGTCAACGGAAATTCGCGTTCATTCGCGACTAATCTTAGCTCGGTGCAAAGGCTGTACTAATGCAAGGTGCATATTATCAAGAAGCTATGGGGATGAAGACTTTAAAAATACAAACCCTTTCTCGGTGCAAAAGGCGCACAAAGCTGTACAGGCCGGGCAATATCTCCGTTGCCTGCATAACGGTATAGTCCCGTCAATGGAAATTCGCGTACATTCGCGACTAATCCTAGCTCGGTACAAAGGTTGCACTAACGCAAGGTGCATATTATAAAGTAGCTATGGGGATGAAAAGTTTAAAAATCTAAACCATTTCTCGGTGCAAAAGGCGCACAAAGCTGCACAGGCCGGCCAATATCTCCGTTCACTGCATCGCCGTAAAGTGCCGTCAATACGTGCATTCGCGACTAATCCTAGCTCGGTACAAAGGTTGCACTAATGCAAGGTGCATATTATCAAGAAGTTATGGGTATGAAGAGTTTACAAATGCAAACCCTTTCTCGGTGCAAAAGGCGCACAAAGCTGTACAGGCCGGCCAATATCTACGTCCACTGCATCGCAGTATGGTGCTGTCAATGGAAATTCGCGTACATTCGCGACTAATCCTAGCTCGGTACAAAGGTTGCACTAATGCAAGTTGCATATTATCTAGTAGCTATGGGCATTAAAAGTTTAAAAATCTAAACCATTTCTCGGTGCAAAAGGCGCACAAAGCTGCACAGGCCGGTCAATATCTCCGTTCCCTTCATCGCCGTAAAGTGCAGTCAATGGAAATTCGCGTACATTCGCGACTAATTCAAGCTCGGTGCAAAGGTTGCACTAATGCAATGAGCATATTATCAAGAAGCTATGGGGATGAAGAGTTTCAAAGTGCAAACCCTTTGTAGGTGCAAAGGGCGCATAAAGCTGTACAGGCCGGCCAATATCTCCGTTCACTGCATCGCAGTATGGTGCCGCCATTGGAAATTGGCGTGCATTCGCGACTATTCCTAGCTCGGTACAAAGGTTGCACTAATGCAAGTTGCATATTATCTAGTAGCTATGGGCATGAAAAGTTTAAAAATCTTCTCGGTGCAAAAGGCGCACAAAGCTGCACAGGCCGGTCAATATCTCCGTTCCCTTCATCGCCGTAAAGTGCAGTCAATGGAAATTCGCGTAGATTCGCGACTAATTTATGCTCGGTGCAAAGGTTGCACTAATGCAATGAGCATATTATCAAGAAGCTATGGGGATGAAGAGTTTCAAAGTGCAAACCCTTTGTAGGTGCAAAGGGCGCACAAAGCTGTACAGGCCGGCCAATATCTCCGTTCACTGCATCGCAGTATGGTGCCGCCATTGGAAATTGGCGTGCATTCGCGACTATTCCTAGCTCGGTACAAAGGTTGCACTAATGCAAGGTGCATATTATCAAGAAGTTATGGGTATGAAGAGTTTAAAAATGTAAACCCTTTCTCGGTGCAAAAGGCGCACAAAGCTGTACAGGCCTGCCAATATCTCCGTTCACTGCATCGCAGTATGGTGCCGTCAATGGAAATTCGCGTATATTCGCGACTAATCCTAGCTCGGTACAAAGGTTGCACTAATGCAAGGTGGATATTATCAAGCAGCTATGGGCATGAAAAGTTTAAAAATCTAAACCATTTCTCGGTGCAAAAGGTGCACAAAGCTGCACAGGCCGGTCAATATCTCCGTTCCCTGCATCGCAGTAAAGTGCCGTCAATGGAAATTCGCGTGCATTCGCGACTTATCCTAGCTCGGTACAAAAGTTGCACTAATGCAAGGTGCATATTATCAAGAAGCTATGGGCATGAAGAGTTTACAAATGTAAACCCTTTGAAGGTGCAAAAGGCGCACAAAGCTGTACGGGCCGGCCAATATCTCCGTCCCCTGCATCGTCTTATAGTGTAGTCAATGGAAATTCGCGTGCATTCGCGACTTATCCTAGCTCGGTGCAAAGGTTGCACTAATGCAAGGTGCATATTTACAAGTAGCTATGGGCATGAAGTGTTTAAAAATCTAAACCCTTTGAAGGTGCAAAAGGCGCATAAAGCTACACTGGCCGGCCAATATCACCGTTCCCTGCATCGCTGTATAGTGCCGTCAACGGAAATTTGCGTACATTCGCGACTAATCCTAGCTCGGTGCAAAGGTTGCACTAATGCAAGGTGCATATTATCAAGTAGATATGGGCATGAAAAGTTAAAAAAAACAACCATTTCTCGGTGCAAAAGGCGCACTAAGCTTCACCGGCCGGCCAATATGTCCGTTCCCTGCATCGCCGTAAAGTGCCGTCAATGGAAATTCGCGTCCATTCGCGACTAATCCTAGCTCGGTACAAAGGTTGCACTAATACAATGTGCATATTATCAAGAAGCTATGGGCATGAAGAGTTTACAAATGTAAACCCTTTCTCGGTGCAAATAGTGCACAAAGCTGTACGACCCGGCCAATATCTCCGTCCCTTGCATCGCCATACAGTGCAGTCAATGGAAATTCGCGTGAATTCGCGACTAATCCTAGCTCGGTACAAAGGTTGCACTAATGCTAGGTGCATATTATCAAGAAGCTATGGGGATGAAGAATTGAAAAATGAAAACCCTTTGAAGGTGCAAAAGGCGCACAAAGCTGTACAGGCCGGCCAATATCTCCGTTCCCTGCATCGCCGTATAGTGCAGTCAATGGAAATTCGCGTACATTCGCGACTTATCCTAGCTCGGTGTAAAGGTTGCACTAATGCAAGGTGCATATTATCAAGAAGCTATGGGGATGAAGAGTTTATAAATGCAAACCCTTTGTAAGTGCAATAGGCGCACAAAGCTGTACAGGCCGGCCAATATCTCAGTTCACTGCATCGCTGTATGGTACCGTCAATGGAAATTCACGTACATTCGCGACTAATCCTAGCTCGGTACAAAGGTTGCACTAATGCAAGGTGCATATTATCAAGTAGCAATGGGCATGAAAAGTTAAAAAATCTAAACCATTTCTCGGTTTAAAAGGCGCACAAATCTGCACAGGCCGGCCAATATCTCCGTTCCCTGCATCGCCGTATAGTGCAGTCAATAGAAATTCGCGTACATTCGCGACTTATCCTAGCTCGGTGTAAAGGTTGCACTAATGCAAGGTACATATTATCAAGAAGCTATGGGGATGAAGAGTTTAAAAGTGCAAACCCTTTGTAGGTGCAATGGGCGCACAAAGCTGTACAGGCCGGGAAATATCTCCGTACCCTGCATCGCCTTATAGTGACGTCAATGGAAATTCGCGTGTATTCGCGCCTAATCCTAGCTCGGTACAAAGGTTGCACTAATACAAGGTGCATATTATCAAGAAGCTATGGGCATGAAGAGTTTACAAATGTAAACCCTTTCTCGGTGCGAAAGGCGCACAAAGCTGTACGGTCCGGCCAATATCTCCGTTCCCTGCATCGCCGTATAGTGCCGTCAATGGAAATTCGCCTACATTCGCCACTAATCCTAGCTCGGTACAAAGGTTGCACTAATGCAAGGTGCATATTATCAAGAAGCTATGGGCATGAAGAGTTTAAAAATGTAAACCCTTTCTCGGTGCAAATAGCGCACAAGGCTGTACAGGCCGGAAAATGTCTCCGTTCCCTGCATCGCAGTATAGTGCAGTCAATGGAAATTCGCGTGCATTCGCGACTAATTCTAGCTCGATACAAAGGTTGCACTAATACAAGGTGCATATCATCAAGATGCTATGGGCATGAAGAGTTTAAAAATCTAAACCATTTCTCGGTGCAAAAGGCGCACAAAGCTGTACAGGCCGGTAAATATCTCAGTTCCCTGCATCGCCGTATAGTGCCGTCAATGGAAATTCGCGTACATTCGCCACTAATCCTAGCTCGGTACAAAGGTTGCACTAATGAGTTTAAAACTGTAAAACCTTTAACGGTACAAAAGGCGAACAAAGCTGTACGGACCGGTCAATATCTCCGTCCTCTGCATCGCCGTATAGTGCAGTCAATGGAAATTCGCATGCATTCGCGACTAATCCTAGCTCGGTACAAAGGCTGCACTATTGCAAGGTGCATATTATCAAGAAGCTATGGGCATGAAAAGTTTATAAATCTAAACCATTTCTCGGTGCAAAAGGCGCACAAAGCTGCACAGGCCGGCCAATATCTCCGTTCCCTGCATCGCCGTATAGTGCAGTCAAAGGAAATTCCCGTATATTCGCAACTTATCCTAGCTCGGTGCAAAGGTTGCACTAATGCAAGGTGCATATTATCAAGAAGCTATGAGCATGAAGAGTTTAAAAATGGAAAGCCTTTCTCGGTGCAAAAGGCGCACAAAGCTGTTCAGGCCGGAAAATATCTCCGTTCCCTGCATCGCAATATAGTGCAGTCAATGGAAATTCGCGTACATTCGCGACTAATCCTAGCTCGGTATAAAGGTTGCACTAATGCAAGGTGCATATTATCAAGAAGCTATGGGCATGAAGAGTTTAAAAATGTAAACCCTTTCTCGGTGCAAAAGGTGAACAAAGCTGTACGGACCGGCCAATATTTCCGTTCCCTGCATCGCCGTAAAGTGCCGTCAATGGAAATTCGCGTGCATTCGCGACTTATCCTAGCTCGGTACAAAAGTTGAACTAATGCAAGGTGCATATTATCAAGAAGCTATGGGCATGAAGAGTTTACAAATGTAAACCCTTTGAAGGTGCAAAAGGCGCACAAAGCTGTACGGGCCGGCCAATATCTCCGTCCCCTGCATCGTCTTATAGTGTAGTCAATGGAAATTCGCGTGCATTCGCGACTTATCCTAGCTCGGTGCAAAGGTTGCACTAATGCAAGGTGCATATTATCAAGAAGCTATGGGGATGAAGAGTTTAAAAATCTAAACCATTTCTCGGTGCAAAAGGCGCACAAAGCTGCACAGGCCGGCCAATATCTCCGTTCACTGCATCGCCGTATAGTGCAGTCAATGGAAATTCGCGTACATTCGCGACTTATCCTTGCTCGGTGCAAAGGTTGCACTAATGCAAGGTGCATATTATCAAGAAGCTATGGGGGTGAAGAGTTTAAAAGCGTAAACCCTTTGTAGGTGCAAAGGGCGCACAAAGCTGTACAGGCCGGCCAATATCTCCGTTCCCTGCATCGCCGTATAGTGCAGTCAATGGAAATTCGCGTACATTCGCAACTTATCCTAGCTCGGTGTAAAGGTTGCACTAATGCAATGTGCATATTATCAAGAAGCTATGGGGATGAAGAGTTTATAAATGCAAACCCTTTGTAAGTGCAATAGGCGCAAAAAGCTGTACAGGCCGGCCAATATCTCAGTTCACTGCATCGCTGTATGGTGCCGTCAATGGAAATTCGCGTACATTCGCGACTAATTCTAGCTCGGTACAAAGGTTACACTAATGCAAGGTGCATATTATCAAGTAGCTATGGGCATGAAAAGTTTAAAAATCTAAACCATTTCTCGGTGCAAAAAGCGCACAAAGCTATACAGGCCGGCCAATATCAACGTTCCCTGCATCACCGTATAGTGCAGTCAATGGAAATTCGCGTACATTCGCGACTTATCCTAGCTCGGTGTAAAGGTTGCACTAATGCAAGGTGCATATTATCAAGAAGCTATGGGGATGAAGAGTTTATAAATGCAAACCCTTTGTAAGTGCAATAGGCGCACAAAGCTGTACAGGCCGGCCAATATCTCAGTTCACTGCATCGCTGTATGGTACCGTCAATGGAAATTCGCGTACATTCGCGACTAATTCTAGCTCGGTACAAAGGTTGCACTAATGCAAGGTGCATATTATCAAGTAGCTATGGGCATGAAAAGTTTAAAAATCTTAACCATTTCTCGGTGCAAAAGGCGCATAAAGCTGCACAGGCCGGCCAATATCTCCGATCATTGCATCGCCGTATAGTTCAGTTAATGGAAATTCGCGCATATTCGCGACTTATCCTAGCTCGGTGCAAAGGTTGCACTAATGCAAGGTGCATATTTTCAAGAAGCTAATGGGATGAAGAGTTTATAAATGCAAACCCTTTGTAAGTGCAATAGGCGCACAAAGCTTTACAGGCCGGCCAATATCTCCGTTCACTGCATCGCTGTATGGTGCCGTCAATGGAAATTCGCTTACATTCGCGACTAATCCTAGCTCGGTACAAAGGTTGCACTAACGCAAGGTGCATATTATAAAGTAGCTATGGGCATGAAGGGTTTAAAAATCTAAACCATTTTCTCGGTGCAAAAAGCGCACAAAGCTATACAGGCCGGCCAATATCAACGTTCCCTGCATCACCGTACAGTGCCGTCAACGGAAATTCGCGTACATTCGCGACTAATCCTAGCTCGGTACAAAGGTTGCACTAATGCAAGGTGCATATTGTCAAGTAGCAATGGGCATGAAAAGTTTAAAAATCTAAACCATTTCTCGGTTTAAAAGGCGCACAAATCTGCACAGGCCGGCCAATATCTCCGTTCCCTGCATCGCCGTATAGTGCAGTCAATGGAAATTCGCGTACATTCGCGACTTATCCTTGCTCGGTGTAAAGGTTGCACTAATGCAAGGTGCATATTATCAAGAAGCTATGGGGATGAAGAGTTTAAAAGTGCAAACCCTTTGTAGGTGCAATGGGCGCACAAAGCTGTACAGGCCGGGAAATATCTCCGTACCCTGCATCGCCTTATAGTGACGTCAATGGAAATTCGCGTGTATTCGCGCCTAATCCTAGCTCGGTACAAAGGTTGCACTAATACAAGGTGCATATTATCAAGAAGCTATGGGCATGAAGAGTTTACAAATGTAAACCCTTTCTCGGTGCAAAAGGCGCACAATGTTGCACGTGCCGGCCAATATCTCCGTCCTCTGCATCGCCTTATAGTGCCGTCAATGGAAATTCGCGTGCATTCGCGACTAATCCTAGCTCGGTGCAAAGGCTGCACTAATGCAAGGTGCATATTATCAAGAATCTATGGGCATGAAGAGTTTAAAAATCTAAACCCTTTCTCGGTTCAAAAGGCGCACAAAGCTGAACAGGCCGGCCAATATCTCCATTCCTTGCATCGCAGTATAGAGCGGTCAATGGAAATTCGCGTGCATTCGCGACTAATCCTAGCTCGGTGCAAAGGTTGCACTAATGCAAGGAGCATATTATCAAGTAGCTATGGGCATGAAAATTTTAAAAATCTAAACCATTTCTCGGTGCAAAAGGCGCACAAAGCTGCACAGGCCGGCCAAAATCTCCGTTTCCTGCATCGCCGTATAGTTCCGTCAATGGAAATTCGCCTACATTCGCCACTAATCCTAGCTCGGTACAAAGGTTGCACTAATGCAAGGTGCATATTATCAAGAAGCTATGGGCATGAAGAGTTTAAAAATGTAAAACCTTTAAAGGTACAAAAGGCGAACAAAGCTGTACGGACCGGTCAATATCTCCGTCCTCTGCATCGCCGTATAGTGCAGTCAATGGAAATTCGCATGCATTCGCGACTAATCCTAGCTCGGTACAAAGGCTGCACTATTGCAAGGTGCATATTATCAAGAAGCTATGGGCATGAAAAGTTTATAAATCTAAACCATTTCTCGGTGCAAAAGGCGCACAAAGCTGCACAGGCCGGCCAATATCTCCGTTCCCTGCATCGCCGTATAGTGCAGTCAAAGGAAATTCCCGTATATTCGCAACTTATCCTAGCTCGGTGCAAAGGTTGCACTAATGCAAGGTGCATATTATCAAGAAGCTATGAGCATGAAGAGTTTAAAAATGGAAAGCCTTTCTCGGTGCAAAAGGCGCACAAAGCTGTTCAGGCCGGAAAATATCTCCGTTCCCTGCATCGCAATATAGTGCAGTCAATGGAAATTCGCGTACATTCGCGACTAATCCTAGCTCGGTATAAAGGTTGCACTAATGCAAGGTGCATATTATCAAGAAGCTATGGGCATGAAGAGTTTAAAAATGGAAACCCTTTCTCGGTGTAAAAGGTGCACAAAGCTGTACAGGCCGGAAAATATCTCCGTTCCCTGCATCGCAGTATAGTGCAGTCAATGGAAATTCGCGTGCATTCGCGACTATTCCTAGCTCGGTTCAAAGGTTGCACTAATACAAGGTGCATATCATCAAGAAGCTATGGCCATGAAGAGTTTAAAAATCTAAACCATTTCTCGGTGCAAAAGTCGCACAAAGCTGTACAGGCCGGTAAATATCTCCGTTCCCTGCATCGCCGTTTAGTGCCGTCAATGGAAATTCGTGTACATTCGCCACTAATCTTAGCTCGGTACAAAGGTTGCACTAATGCAAGGTGCATATTATCAAGAAGCTATGGGCATGATGAGTTTAAAAATGCAAGCTTTTTCCCGATGCAAAAGGCGCACAAATTTGTACTAGCCGGCCAATATCTCCTTTCCCTGCATCGCCGTATAGTGCCGTCACTGGAAATTCGCGTACATTTCGCGACTAATCCTAGCTCGGTACAAAGGTTGCACTAATGCGAGGTACATATTATCAAGAAGCTATGGGCATGAAGAGTTTAAAAATTTAAACCATTTCTCGGTGCAAATGACGCACAAAGCTGTACAGGCCGGCCAATATCTCCGTTCCCTGCATCGCAGTTTAGTGCCGTCAATTGAAATTCGCGTGCATTCGCGACTAGTCCTAGCTCGGTACAAAGGTTGCACTAATGCAAGGTGCATATTCTCAAGAAACTATGGGAATGAAGAGTTTACAAATGTAAACCCTTTCTCGGTGCAAAAGGCGCACAAAGCTGTACGGGCCGGCCAATATCTCCGTCCCCTGCATTGCCTTATAGTGCAGTCAATAATAATAATAATAATAATAATTTTCGATAAACACACCAAATTTAGGTGTACAGGAGGGTAGAAGTAAAGGTAAAGGAAGACACTAAAATAATTAAGTGAAGATAATTAGTTACAACAAATAATTTGTATCATTGACTCAATGTCCAAATCTCTTACACTGGAGTCACTGATGCGCAGGTATCTTGCAAAGTCAGCACAAATAAGGTCTTCCTCAAAGTACAATTTCACATATTTGTGAGCACAGTAGCGATTGCTGCCAACTGGAGTAAACACATTGGTGTTGAATAGGGTAAAGGAGTCATGAAGCAAATATGAATTCGACTCGCAGGTCTTTCTTGAAAAACGGTCAGATAAACGTATAAGTCGATTGAGAACACTATCAAGATGTGCAATTTTATGCAGAATTCGAGTGTGGCAGTTTCTTGGGACCCTCCAAATTCGCCTGAGAATATTATTGAAGGCAACCTCCAAGGAAGTAAGCTGTCTGCAAGTAATGTCCCAGAGAGCACCACCATACAACGACAAGCAGTGTGAGTTAAAGAGGACCGTCTTGACATGCGGATCACACGAAGAAAAGGTACTTAGGATAATATTGGCTTTTTTACACATTTCAAGTGTGGCTCTCTTGATGTCATCACTGTCATCAAGCGAACAGTGTAAAACGTGACCAAGGTGGGTAACAGTGTCAGAGAATTCGAGAAGGTGACCTGAGAAGAAAAATTTGCCAGTGCATTTAATCTTAGGTGAAGATCGAAAACAGATTAACTGAGTTTTGGCAGCATTGAAGGTAAGATTATGATCAGTGGCAAAGAGTTCACATTCTCTGAGAAGAATTCTGAGAGCAGAGGGTGATGGAGCAAGAAGGGCAATATCATCAGCATAACATAAGGAGCCAACATAATGATGGCCAACATGACAACCAATATCGAGAGTAGACAAGCACTGGAGCAGCTCATCCAGATAGACCGTAAATAAGACTGGTGATAGTACCCCACCTTGACGTACACCATTTGTTACACCAAAGGGGTCGGATACATAGGAGTTCCATTTAACAGTGCAAGACTGGTCTTTGTACCAAGACCAAAGAAAGCGCAGTAAAATAGGGGGTACATTTCTCCTCTCAAGGATATTGAACAGGGTGTTATGACTTACTCTATCAAACGCTTTACTGGCATCTAGAAAGCAGCCATAGACCTTAGTCTTACGATGGATGTGAAGGGCAATAGTGTTCTTTAGCAGACCTGTACAAGAATCAGTGGAAGTGCCACTTTTGAAGCCAAACTGCAAATCAGACGTTGATAAGTAGGAGCCAAACTGTAGTAGTATACACTATTCAAGAACCTTACTCAGATTGGGGGCCAAAGCAATGGGTCTATAATTGTCTGATTGAGACGGATCCTTCCCTGACTTAGGAATAGGAATCAGTATGCAGTTCCTGAGTAGCTGAGGCATATACCCATGTCTAATAATGACTGTAAAGAATTTTGATAGAAATTCTTCCAGAACAGGGGCTGCAAGAAGGAGATGGTTTGAAGAGAGTTGGCTGCCATCCTGCTTGTTGGTTCTCAGTTTTTCCAAGGCTTCTGATACAGTCTCAGGAAAAATTGATATATTAGCAGTACAACTAGAATCTTGCAGAAAAGAAAAGGATGCCACATCCTCCTCGACAGAGTTGAGAACAGTACTAAGTCTATTATGAAAGTTATTTGTTATATCTCGCATGTTTGTAAAACCATCAACAATAGAGGACTGTGAGCGTTTAGCAGTCTTGGAGCGCTTGACTCTTTTTATTTCTTGCCAGAAAACACGATTGTGTCTCCCAGTTAAGGCAGAACTGATTTTCTTACTGACGATGTGATCTTTCCGACGTTTTAGAGATCTAACAGCATACTTGTAGCGAGACTTGGCTTTCTTCCTGATTTGCGATAGAACACCACTAGAGGGACAACCATTATCTGACCACAAACGATTCCAAAATAGAGCTTTACTGCGAAGCAGTCTAACGGAGTCATTCGCGTGCATTCGCGTGCATTCGCGACTAATCCTAGCTCGGTACAAAGGTTGCACTAATGCAAGGTGCATATTTTCAAGTAGCTATGGGCATGAAGAGTTTAAAAATCTAAACCATTTCTCGGTGCAAAAGGCGCACAAAGCTATACAGGCCAGCCAATATCTCCGTTCCTTGCATCGCCTTATAGTGCCGTCAACGGAAATTCGCGTTCATTCGCGACTAATCTTAGCTCGGTGCAAAGGCTGTACTAATGCAAGGTGCATATTATCAAGAAGCTATGGGGATGAAGACTTTAAAAATACAAACCCTTTCTCGGTGCAAAAGGCGCACAAAGCTGTACAGGCCGGGCAATATCTCCGTTGCCTGCATAACGGTATAGTCCCGTCAATGGAAATTCGCGTACATTCGCGACTAATCCTAGCTCGGTACAAAGGTTGCACTAACGCAAAGTGCATATTATAAAGTAGCTATGGGGATGAAAAGTTTAAAAATCTAAACCATTTCTCGGTGCAAAAGGCGCACAAAGCTGCACAGGCCGGCCAATATCTCCGTTCACTGCATCGCCGTAAAGTGCCGTCAATAGAAATTCACGTGCATTCGCGACTAATCCTAGCTCGGTACAAAGGTTGCACTAATGCAAGGTGCATATTATCAAGAAGTTATGGGTATGAAGAGTTTACAAATGTAAACCCTTTCTCGGTGCAAAAGGCGCACAAAGCTGTACAGGCCGGCCAATATCTACGTTCACTGCATCGCAGTATGGTGCAGTCAATGGAAATTCGCGTGCATTCGCGATTAATCCTAGCTCGGTACAAAGGTTGCACTAATGCAAGTTGCATATTATCTAGTAGGTATGGGCATGAAAAGTTAAAAAATCTAAACCATTTCTCGGTGCAAAAGGCGCACAAAGCTGCACAGGCCGGTCAATATCTCCGTTCCCTTCATCGCCGTAAAGTGCAGTCAATGGAAATTCGCGTATATTCGCGACTAATTCAAGCTCGGTGCAAAGGTTGCACTAATGCAATGAGCATATTATCAAGAAGCTATGGGGATGAAGAGTTTCAAAGTGCAAACCCTTTGTAGGTGCAAAGGGCGCACAAAGCTGTACAGGCCGGCCAATATCTCCGTTCACTGTATCGCAGTATGGTGCCGCCATTGGAAATTGGCGTGCATTCGCGACCATTCCTAGCTCGGTACAAAGGTTGCACTAATGCAAGGTGCATATTATCAAGAAGTTATGGGTATGAAGAGTTTAAAAATGTAAACCCTTTCTCGGTGCAAAAAGCGCACAAAGCTGTACAGGCCTGCCAATATCTCCGTTCACTGCATCGCAGTATGGTGCCGTCAATGGAAATTCGCGTATATTCGCGAATAATCCTAGCTCGGTACAAAGGTTGCACTAATGCAAGGTGGATATTATCAAGCAGCTATGGGCATGAAAAGTTTATAAATCTAAACCATTTCTCGGTGCAAAAGGCGCACTAAGCTTCACAGGCCGGCCAATATGTCCGTTCCCTGCATCGCCGTAAAGTGCCGTCAATGGAAATTCGCGTCCATTCGCGACTAATCCTAGCTCGGTATAAAGGTTGCACTAATACAATGTGCATATTATCAAGAAGCTATGGGCATGAAGAGTTTACAAATGTAAACCCTTTCTCGGTGCAAATAGTGCACAAAGCTGTACGACCCGACCAATATCTCCGTCCCCTGCATCGCCATACAGTGCAGTCAATGGAAATTCGAGTGCATTTGCGACTAATCCTAGCTCGGTACAAAGGTTGCACTAATGCAAGGTGCATATTATCAAGAAGCTATGGGCATGAAAAGTTTACAAATGTAAACCCTTTCTCGGTGCAAAAGGCGCACAAAGCTGTACGGGCCGGCCAATATCTCCGTCCTTTGCTTCACCTTATAGTGCAGTCAATGGAAATTCGCGTCCATTCGCCACTAATCCTAGCTCGGTACAAAGGTTGCACTAATGCTAGGTGCATATTATCAAGAAGCTATGGGGATGAAGAGTTGAAAAATGAAAACCCATTGAAGGTGCAAAAGGCGCACAAAGCTGTACAGGCCGGCCAATATCTCTGTCCCCTGCGTCGCCTTATAGTGCCGTCAATGGAAATTCACGTGCATTCGCGATTAATCCTAGCTCGGTACAAAGGTTGCACTAATGCAAGGTGCATATTATCAAGAAGCTATGGGGATGAAGAGTTTATAAATGCAAACCCTTTGTAAGTGCAATAGGCGCACAAAGCTGTACAGGCCGGCCAATATCTCAGTTCACTGCATCGCTGTATGGTGCCGTCAATGGAAATTCGCGTACATTCGCGACTAATCCTAGCTCGGTACAAAGGTTGCACTAATGCAAGGTGCATATTATCAAGTAGCTATGGGCATGAAAAGTTTAAAAATCTTAACCATTTCTCGGTGCAAAAGGCGCATAAAGCTGCACAGGCCGGCCAATATCTCCGATCCCTGCATCGCCGTATAGTTCAGTTAATGGAAATTCGCGCATATTCGCGACTTATCCTAGCTCGGTGCAAAGGTTCCACTAATGCAAGGTGCATATTTTCAAGAAGCTATGGGAATGAAGAATTTATAAATGCAAACCCTTTGTAAGTGCAATAGGCGCACAAAGCTGTACAGGCCGGCCAATATCTCCGTTCACTGCATCGCTGTATGGTGCCGTCAATGGAAATTCGCGTACATTCGCGACTAATCCTAGCTCGGTACAAAGGTTGCACTAACGCAAGGTGGCTATGGGCATGAAGGGTTTAAAAATCTAAACCATTTCTCGGTGCAAAAAGCGCACAAAGCTATACAGGCCGGCCAATATCAACGTTCCCTGCATCACCGTATAGTGTCGTCAACGGAAATTCGCGTACATTCGCGACTAATCCTAGCTCGGTACAAAGGTTGCACTAATGCAAGATGCATATTATCAAGTAGCAATGGGCATGAAAAGTTTAAATATCTGAACCATTTCTCGGTTTAAAAGGCGCACAAATCTGCACAGGCCGGCCAATATCTCCGTTCCCTGCATCGCCGTATAGTGCAGTCAATGGAAATTCGTGTACATTCGCGACTTATCCTAGCTCGGCGTAAAGGTTGCACTAATGCAAGGTGCATATTATCAAGAAGCTATGGGGATGAAGAGTTTAAAAGTGCAAACCCTTTGTAGGTGCAATGGGCGCACAAAGCTGTACAGGCCGGGAAATATCTCCGTACCCTGCATCGCCTTATAGTGACGTCAATGGAAATTCGCGTGTATTCGCGCCTAATCCTAGATCGGTACAAATGTTGCACTAATACAAGGTGCATATTATCAAGAAGCTATGGGCATGAAGAGTTTACAAATGTAAACCCTTTCTCGGTGCGAGAGGCGCACAAAGCTGTACGGTCCGGCCAATATCTCCGTCCTCTGCATCGCCTTATAGTGCCGTCAATGGAAATTCGCGTGCATTCGCGACTAATCCTAGCTCGGTACAAAGGTTGCACTAATGCTAGGTGTATATTATCAAGAAGCTATGGGGATGAAGAGTTTAAAAATGTAAACCCTTTCTCGGTGCAAAAGGCGCACAATGTTGCACGGGCCGGCCAATATCTCCGTCCCCTGCATCGCCTTACAGTGCAGTCAATGGAAATTCGCGTGCATTCGCGATTAATCCTAGCTCGGTACAAAGGTTGCACTAATGCAAGGTGCATATTATCATGAAGCTATGGGGATGAAGAGTTTAAAAATGCAAACCCTTTGTAGGTTCAAATGGCGCACAAAGCTGTACAGGCCGGCCAATATCTTCGTCTCCTGCATCACCTTATAGTGACGTCAATAGAAATTCGCGTGCATTCGCGACTAATCCTCGCTCGGTACAAAGGTTGCACTAATGCAAGGTGCATATTATCAAGAAGCTATGGGGATGAAGAGTTTAAAAGTGCAAACCCTTTGTAGGTGCAAAGGGCGCAAAAAGCTGTACAGGCCGGCCAATATCTCCGTTCACTGAATCGCAGTATGGTGCGGTCAAAGGAAATTCGCGTACATTCGCTACTAATCCTCGCTCGGTGCAAAGGTTGCACTAATGCAAGGTGCATATCATCAAGAAGCTATGGGAACGAAGAGTTTAAAAGTACAAATCCTTTGTAGGTGCAAAGGGCGCACAAAACTGTACAGGCCGGTCAATATCTCAGTTCACATCGCCGTATCGTGCCGTCAACGGAAATTCGCCTACATTCGCGAGTAATCCTAGCTCGGTACAAAGGCTGCACTAATGCAAAATGCATATTATCATGTAGCTATGGGCATGAAAAGTTTATAAATCTAAACCATTTCTCGGTGCAAAAGGCGCACAAAGCTGCACAGGCCGGCCAATATCTCCGTTCCCTGCATCGCCGTATAGTGCAGTCAATGGAAATTCGCGTATATTCGCGACTTATCCTAGCTCGGTGCAAAGGTTGCACTAATGCAAGGTGCATATTATCAAGTAGCTATGGGCATGAAGAGTTTAAAAATCTAAACCATTTCTCGGTGCAAAAGGCGCATAAAGCTGAACAGGCCGGCCAATATCCCCGTTCCCTGCATCGCCGTATAGTGCCGTCAACGGAAATTCGCGTACATTCGCGAATAATCTTAGCTCGGTGCAAAGGCTGCACTAATGCAAGGTGCATATTATCAAGAATCTATGGGCATGAAGAGTTTAATAATCTGAACCCTTTCTCGGTTCAAAAGGCGCACAAAGCTGAACAGGCCGGCCAATATCTCCGTTCCTTGCATCGCAGTATAGAGCGGTCAATGGAAATTCGCGTGCATTCGCGACTAATCCTAGCTCGGTACAAAGGTTGCACTAATGCAAGGAGGATATTATCAAGTAGCTATGGGCATGAAAAGTTTATAAATCTAAACCATTTCTCGGTGCAAAAGGCGCACAAAGCTGCACAGGCCGGCCAATATCTCCGTTCCCTGCATCGCCGTATAGTGCAGTCAAAGGAAATTCCCGTATATTCGCAACTTATCCTAGCTCGATACAAAGGTTGCACTAATACAAGGTGCATATCATCAAGAAGCTATGGGCATGAAGAGTTTAAAAATCTAAACCATTTCTCGGTGCAAAAGTCGCACAAAGCTGTACAGGCCGGTAAATATCTCAGTTCCATGCATCGCCGTATAGTGCAGTCAATGGAAATTCGCGTTCATTCGCCACTAATCCTAGCTCGGTACAAAGGTTGCACTAATGCGAGGTGCATATTATCAAGAAGCTATGGGCATGAAGAGTTTAAAAATGTAAAACCTTTAATGGTACAAAAGGCGAACAAAGCTGTACGGACCGGTCAATATCTCCGTCCTCTGCATCGCCGTATAGTGCAGTCAATGGAAATTCGCATGCATTCGCGACTAATCCTAGCTCGGTACAAAGGCTGCACTATTGCAAGGTGCATATTATCTAGAAGCTATGGGCATGAAAAGTTTATAAATCTAAACCATTTCTCGGTGCAAAAGGCGCACAAAACTGCACAGGCCGGCCAATATCTCCGTTCCCTGCATTGCAGTTTAGTGCCGTCAATTGAAATTCGCGTACATTCGCGACTAGTCCTAGCTCGGTACAAAGGTTGCACTAATGCAAGGTGCATATTATCAAGAAGCTATGAGCACGAAGAGTTTACAAATGGAAACTCTTACTCGGTGCAAAAGGCGCACAAAGCTGTTCAGGCCGGAAAATATATCCGTTCCCTGCATCGCAATATAGTGCCGTCAATGGAAATTCGCGTACATTCGCGACTAATCCTAGCTCGGTATAAAGGTTGCACTAATGCAAGGTGCATATTATCAAGAATTTATGGGCATGAAGAGTTTAAAAACCTAAACCCTTTCTCGGTTCTAAAGGCGCACAAAGCTAAACAGGCCGGCCAATATCTCCGTTCCTTGCATCGCAGTATAGAGCGGTCAATGGAAATTCGCGTGCATTCGCTACTAATCCTAGCTCGGTACAAAGGTTGCACTAATGCAAGGAGCATATTATCAAGTAGCTATGGGCAAGAAAAGTTTAAAAATCTAAACCATTTCTCGGTGCAAAAGGCGCACAAAGCTGCACAGGCCAGCCAAAATCTCCGTTCCCTGCATCGCCGTATAGTGCGGTCAATGGAAATTCGCCTACATTCGCCACTAATCCTAGCTCGGTACAAAGGTTGCACTAATGCAAGGTGCATATTATCAAGAAGCTATGGGCATGAAGAGTTTAAAAATGGAAACCCTTTCTCGGTGCAAAAGGCGCACAAAGCTGTACAGGCCGGATAATATCTCCGTTCCCTGCATCGCAGTATGGTGCAGTCAATGGAAATTCGCGTGCATTCGCGACTATTCCTAGCTCGGTACAAAGGTTGCACTAATACAAGGTGCATATCATCAAGAAGCTATTGCCATGAAGAGTTTAAAAATCTAAACCATTTCTCGGTGCAAAAGTCGCACAAAGCTGTACAGGCCGGTAAATATCTCCTTTCCCTGCATCGCCGTTTAGTGCCGTCAATGGAAATTCGTGTATATTCGCCACTAATCCTAGCTCGGTACAAAGGTTGCACTAATGCAAGGTGCATATTATCAAGAAGCTATGGGCATGAAGAGTTTAAAAATGTAAACCCTTTCTCGGTGCAAAAGGTGAACAAAGCTGTACGGACCGGCCAATATCTCCGTCCCATGCATCGCCGTATAGTGCAGTCAATGGAAATTCGCGTGCATTCGCCACTAATCCTAGCTCGGTACAAAGGTTGCACTAATGCAAGGTGCATATTATCAAGAAGCTATGGGCATGAAGAGTTTAAAAATGGAAACCCTTTCTCGGTGCAAACGGCGCACAAAGCTGTACAGGCCGGACAATATCTCCGTTCCCTGCATCGCAGTATAGTGCAGTCAATGGAAATTCGCGTGCATTCGCGACTATTCCTAGCTCGGTACAAAGGTTGCACTAATACAAGGTGCATATCATCAAGAAGCTATGGCCATGAAGAGTTTAAAAATCTAAACCATTTCTCGGTGCAAAAGTCGCACAAAGCTGTACAGCCCGGTCAATATCTCCGTTCCCTTCATCGCCGGATAGTGCCGTCAAATGAAATTTGCGTGCATTCGCGACTAATCTTAGCTCGGTACAAAGGTTGCACTAATGCAAGGTGCATATTATCAAGTAGCTATGGGCATGAAGAGTTTAAAAATGCAATCCCTTTGAATGTGCAAAAGGCGCACAAAGCTGTACAGGCCGGCAAATATCTCCGTCCCCTGCATCGCCTTATAGTGCCGTCAATGGAAATTCGCGTGCATTCGCGACTAATCCCAGCTCGGTACAAAGGTTGCACTAATGCAAGGTGCATATTATCAAGAAGCTTTGGGCATGAAAAGTTTCAAAATGCAAGCCCTTTCTCGGTGCAAAAGGCGAACAAAGCTGTACAGCCCGGTCAATATCTCCGTTCCCTTCATCGCCGCATAGTGCCGTCAAATGAAATTTGCGTGCATTCGCGACTAATCCTAGCTCGGTACAAAGGTTGCACTAATGCAAGGTGCATATTATCAAGTAGCTATGGGCATGAAGAGTTTAAAAATGCAATCCCTTTGAAGGTGCAAAAGGCGCACAAAGCTGTACAGGCCGGCAAATATCTCCGTTCACTGCATCGCAGCATGGTGCCGTCAATGGAAATTCGCGTACATTCGCGACTAATCGTAGCTCGGTACAAAGGTTGCACTAATGCAAGTTGCATATTATCAAGTAGCTATGGGCATGAAAAGTTTAAAACTCTAAACCATTTCTCGGTGCAAAGGGCGCACAAAGCTGCACAGGCCGGCCAATATCTCCCTTCCCTGCATCGCAGTATAGTGCAGTCAATGGAAATTCGCGTCCATTCGCGACTAATCCTAGCTCGGTGCAAAGGTTGCACTAATGCAATGTGCACATTATCAAGAAGCTATGAGGGTGAAGAGTTTAAAAGTGCAAACCCTTTGTAGGTGCAAAGGGCGCACAAAGCTGTACAGGCCGGCCAATATCTCCGTTCACTGCATCGCAGCATGGTGCCGTCAATGGAAATTCGCGTACATTCGCGACTAATCGTAGCTCGGTACAAAGGTTGCACTAATGCAAGGTGCATATTATCAGGAAGCTATGGGGATGAAGAGTTTAAAAATACAAACCCTTTCTCGGTACAAAAGGCGCTCAAAGCTGTACAGGCCGGCCAATATCTCCGTTGCCTGCATCACCGTATAGTCCCGTCATGGAAGTTCGTGTACATTCGCGACTAATCCTAGCTCGGTGCAAAGGTTGCACTAATGCAAGGTGCATATTATCAAGAAGCTATGGGGATGAAGAGTTTGAAAGTGCAAACTCTTTGTAGGTGCAAAGGGCGCACAAAGCTGTACAGGCCGGCCAATATCTCCGTTCACTGCATCGCAGTATGGTGCCGTCAATGGAAATTCGCGTACATTCGCGACTAATCCTAGCTCGGTACAAAGGTTGCACTAATGCAAGGTGCATATTATTAAGTAGCTATGGGCATGAAAAGTTTTAAAATCTAAACCCTTTCTCGGTGCAAAAGGCGTACAAAGCTGTACAGGCCGGCCAATATCTCCTTTCCCTGCATCGCATTGTAGTGCCGTCAATGGAAATTCGCGTACTAATCCTAGCTCGGTACAAATGTTGCACTAATACAAGGTGCAAATTTTCATGAAGCTATGGGCATGAAGAGTTTAAAAATTCAAACCTTTTCTCAGGGCAAAAGGCGCACCAGGCTGTACGGACCGCCCAATATCACCGCACCCTGCATCGCAGTATATAATGACGTCCATGGAAATTCGCGTCCATTCGTGACTAATCCTAGCTCGGTACAAAGCTTGCACGAATGCAAGGTACATATTCTCAAGAAGCGATGGGTATGAAGAGTTTAATAATGGAAACCCTTTCTCGGTGCAAAAGGCGTACAAAGCTGTACAGGACGGACAATATCTCCTTTCCCTGCATCGCAGTATAGTGCGGTCAATGGAAATTCGCGTGCATTCGCGGCTAATCCTAGCTCGGTGCAAAGGTTGCACTAATGTAAGGTGCATTTTATCAAGAAGCTACGGGCATGAAGAGTTTAAAAATGCAAGCCCTTTCTCGGTGCAAAAGGCGCACAAAGCTGTACAGACGGGCCAATATCTCCGTACCCTGCATTGCAGTATTGTGCGGTCAATGGAAATTCGCGTGCATTCGCGGCTAATCCTAGCTCGGTACAAAGGTTGCACTAATGCAAGGTGCATTTTATCAAGAAGCTATGGGTATGAAGAGTTTAAAAATGCAAGCCCTTTCTCGGTGCAAAAGGCGCACAAAGCTGTACAGACCGGCCAATATCTCCGTCCCCTGCATTGCAGTATTGTGCGGTCAATGGAAATTCGCGTGCATTCGCGGCTAATCCTAGCTCGGTGCAAAGGTTGCACTAATGCAAGGTGCATTTTATCAAGAAGCTACGGGCATGAAGAGTTTAAAAATGCAAGCCCTTTCTCGGTGCAAAACGCGCACAAAGCTGTACAGGCCGGTCAATATATCCATTCCCTGCATTGCCGCATAGTGCCGTCAAATGAAATTGGCTTGCATTCGCGACTAATCCTAGCTCGGTACAAAGGTTGCACTAATGCAAGGTGCATATTATCAAGAAGCTATGGGCATGAAGAGTTTAAAAATGCAAACCTTTTCTCAGGGCAAAAGGCGCACAAGGCTGTACGGACCGGCCAATATCTCCGCACCCTGCATCGCAGTATATAGTGCCGTCCATGGAAATTCGCGTCCATTCGTGACTAATCCTAGCTCAGTACAAAGCTTGCACGAATGCAAGGTACATATTATCAAGAAGCGATGGGCATGAGAGTTTAAAAATGGAAACCCTTTCTCGGTGCAAAAGGCGCACAAAGCAGTACAGGCCGGTCGATATCTCCGTTCACTGCATCGAGGTATAGTGCCGTCAATGGAAATTCGCGTATATTCGCGACTAATCCTAGCTCGGTACAAAGGTTGCACTAATGCTAGGTGCATATTATCAAGAAGCTTTGAGCTTGAAGAGTTTCAAAATGGAAACCCTTTCTCGGTGCAAAAGGCACACAAAGCTGTAATGGCCGCCCAATATCTCCTTTCCCTGCATCGCTGTATAGTGCCGTCAATGGAAATTCGCGTACATTTCGCGACTAATCCTAGCTCGGTACAAAGGTTGCACTAATGCAAGACGCATATTATCAAGAAGCAATGGGCATGAAGAGAATAAAAATGGAAAACCTTTCTCGGTTTAAAAGGCGTACAAAGCTGTACAGGCCGGCCAATATTTCCGTTCCCTGCAACACCGTATAGTGCCGTCAGTGGAAATTCGCGTGCAATCGCGACTAATCATAGCCCGGTACAAAGGCTGCACTAATACAAGGTGCATTTTATCAAGAAGCTATGGGCATGAAGAGTTTAAAAATGCAAGCCCTTTCTCGGTGCAAAAGGCGCACAAAGCTGTAAAGGCCGGCCAATATCACCGTTCCCTTCATCGCCGCATAGTGTCGTCAAATGAAATTCGCGTGCATTCGTGAGTAATCCTAGCTCGGTACAAAGGTTGCAATAATGCAAGGTGCATATCATCAAGAAGCTATGGGCATGAAGAGTTTAAAAATGGAAACCCTTTCTCGATGCAAAAGGCACCCAAAGCTGTACAGTCCGGCCACTATCTCCGTTCACTGCATCGCGGTATAGTGCCGTCCATGGAAATTCGCGTACATTCGCGACTAATCCTAGCTCGGTACAAAGATTACACTAATGCAAGGTGCATATTATCAAGAGGCTATGGGCATGAAGAGTTTAAAAATCTAAACCATTTCTCGGTGCAAAAGGCGCAGAAAGCTGTACAGGCCGGCCAATATCTCCATTCCCTGCATCGCCGCATAGTGCCGTCAAATGAAATTCGCGTGAATTCGCGACTAATCCTAGCTCGGTGCAAAGGTTGCACTAATGCGAGGTACATATTATCAAGAAGCTATGGGCATGAAGAGTTTAAAGATGTAAACCATTTCTCGGTGCAAATGGCGCACAAAGCTGTACAGGCCGGCCAATATCTCCGTTCCCTGCATTGCAGTTTAGTGCCGTCAATTGAAATTCGCGTGCATTCGCGACTAGTCCTAGCTCGGTACAAAGGCTGCATTAATACAAGGTGCTTATTATCAAGAAGCTATGAGCATGAAGAGTTTAAAAATGCAAGCTTTTTCCCGGTGCAAAAAGCGCAGGAAGCTGTACAGCCGGCTAATATCTACATTCACTGCATCGCCGTATAGTGGCGCCAATGGAAATTCACGTACATTCACGACTAATCCTAGCTCGGTAGAAAGGTTGTACTAACGCAAGGTGCATATTATCAAGAAGCTATGGGCATGATGAGTTTAAAAATGCAAGCTTTTTCCCGGTGCAAAAGGCGCACAAATTTGTACTAGCCGGCCAATATCTCCTTTCCCTGCATCGCCGTACAGTGCCGTCACTGGAAATTCGCGTACATTTCGCGACTAATCCTAGCTCGGTACAAAGGTTGCACTAATGCGAGGTACATATTATCAAGAAGCTATGGGCATGAAGAGTTTAAAAATGTAAACCATTTCTCGGTGCAAATGGCGCACAAAGCTGTACAGGCCGGCCAATATCTCCGTTCCCTGCATTGCAGTTTAGTGCCGTCAATTGAAATTCGCGTGCATTCGCGACTAGTCCTAGCTCGGTACAAAGGTTGCACTAATGCAAGGTGCATAATATCAAGAAGCTATGGGCATGAAGAGTTTAAAAATGCAAACCCTTTCTCGGTGCAAAAGGCGCACAAAGCTGTACAGACCGGCCAATATCTCCGTCCCCTGCATCGCAGTATAGTGCGGTCAATGGAAATTCGCGTGCATTCGCGGCTAATCCTAGCTCGGTGCAAAGGTTGCACTAATGTAAGGTGCATTTTATCAAGAAGCTACGGGCATGAAGAGTTTAAAAATGCAACCCCTTTCTCCGTGCAAAAGGCGCACAAAGCTGTACAGACCGGCCAATATCTCCGTCCCCCGCATCGCAGTATTGTGCGGTCAATGGAAATTCGCGTGAATTCGCGGCTAATCCTAGCTCGTTGCAAAGGTTGCACTAATGCAAGGTGCACTTTATCAAGAAGCTATGGGCATGAAGAGTTTAAAAATGCAAGCCCTTTCTCGGTGCAAAAGGCGCACAAAGCTGTACAGGCCGGTCAATATCTCCATTCCCTGCATTGCCGCATAGTGCCGTCAAATGAAATTGGCGTGCATTCGCGACTAATCCTAGCTCGGTACAAAGGTTGCACTAATGCAAGGTGCATATTATCAAGAAGCTATGGGCATGAAGAGTTTAAAAATGGAAACCCTTTCTGGATGCAAAAGGCACACAAAGTTGTACAGTCCGGCCACTATCTCCGTTCACTGCATCGCTGTATAGTGCCGTCAATGGAAATTCGCGTATATTCTCGACTAATACTAGCTATGTACAAAGGTTGCACTAATGCTAGGTCCATATTATCAAGAAGCTTTGAGCTTGAAGAGTTTCAAAATGGAAACCCTTTCTCGGTGCAAAAGGCACACAAAGCTGTACTGGCCGCCCAATATCTCCTTTCCCTGCATCACCGTATAGTGCCGTCAATGGAAATTCGCGTACATTTCGCGACTAATCCTAGCTCGGTACAAAGGTTGCACTAATGCAAGGTGCATATTTTCAAGAAGCTATGGGGATGAAGAGTTTCAAAGTGCAAACCCTTTGTAGGTGCAAAGGGCGCACAAAGCTGTACAGGCCGGCCAATATCTCCGTTCACTGCATCGCAGAATGGTGTTCGTCAATGGAAATTCGCGTTCATTCGCGACTAATCCTAGCTCTGTACAAAGGTTGCACTAATGCAAAGCGCATATTATCAAGTAGCTATGGGCATGAAAAGGTTAAAAATCTAAACCATTTCTCGGTGCAAAGGGCGCACAAAGCTGCACAGGCCGTCCAATATCTCCGTTCCCTGCATCGCCGTATAGTGCAGTCAATGGCAATTCGCGTACATTCGCGACTAATCCTATCTCGGTGCAAAGGTTGCACTAATGCAATGTGCACATTATCAAGAAGCTATGAGGGTGAAGAGTTTAAAAGTGCAAACCCTTTGTAGGTGCAAAGGGCGCACAAAGCTGTACAGGCCGGCCAATATCACCGTTCCCTGCATCGCCGTATAGTGCCGTCAACGGAAATTCGCGTACATTCGCGACTAATCCTAGCTCGGTACAAAGGTTGCACTAATGCAAGGTGCATATTATCAAGTAGATATGGGCATGAAAAGTTTAAAAATCTAAACCATTTCTCGGTGCAAAAGGCGCACAAAGCTGCACAGGCTGGCCAATATCTCCGTTCACTGCATCGCCGTAAAGTGCAGTCAATGGAAATTCGCGTACATTCGCGACTAATCCTTGCTCGGTGCAAAGGTTGCACTAATGCAAGGTGCATATTATCAAAAAGCTATGGGGGTGAAGAGTTTAAAAGTGTAAACCCTTTGTAGGTGCAAAGGGCGCACAAAGCTGTACAGGCCGGCCAATATCTCCGTTCACTGCATCGCAGTATGGTGCCGTCAATGGAAATTCGCGTACATTCGCGACAAATCCTAGCTCGGTACAAAGGTTGCACAAATGCAAGGTGCATGTTATCATGTAGCTATGGGCATGAAAAGTTAAAAAATCTAAACTATTTCTCGGTGCAAAAGGCGCACTAAGCTTCACAGGCCGGCCAATATGTCCGTTCCCTACATCGCCGTAAAGTGCCGTCAATGGAAATTCGCGTCCATTCGCGACTAATCCTAGCTCGGTACAAAGGTTGCACTAATGCAAGGTGCATATTATCAAGAAGCTATGGGCATGAAAAGTTTACAAATGTAAACCCTTTCTCGGTGCAAAAGGCGCACAAAGCTGTACGGGCCGGCCAATATCTCCGTCCTTTGCTTCACCTTATAGTGCAGTCAATGGAAATTCGCGTCCATTCGCCACTAATCCTAGCTCGGTACAAAGGTTGCACTAATGCAAGGTGCATATTATCAAGAAGCTATGGGGATGAAGAGTTGAAAAATGAAAACCCTTTGAAGGTGCAAAAGGTGCACAAAGATGTACAGGCCGGCCAATATCTCTGTCCCCTGCGTCGCCTTATAGTGCCGTCAATAGAAATTCACGTGCATTCGCGACTAATCCTAGCTCGGTACAAAGGTTGCACTAATGCAAGGTGCATATTATCAAGAAGTTATGGGTATGAAGAGTTTACAAATGTAAACCCTTTCTCGGTGCAAAAGGCGCACAAAGCTGTACAGGCCGGCCAATTCTCCTTTCCCTCCATCGCCGTATAGCGCCGTCAATGGAAATTAGCGTGCATTCGCGACTAATCCTAGCTCGGTGCAAAGGTTGGACTAATGCAAGGTGCATATTATCAAGTAGCTATGGGGATGAAAAGTTTAAAAATCTAAACCATTTCTCGGTGCAAAAGGCGCAGAAAGCTATACAGGACGGCCAATATCTCCGTTCACTGCATCGCCGTAAAGTGCCGTCAATAGAAATTCACGTGCATTCGCGACTAATCCTAGCTCGGTACAAAGGTTGCACTAATGCAAGGTGCATATTATCAAGAAGTTATGGGTATGAAGAGTTTACAAATGTAAACCCTTTCTCGGTGCAAAAGGCGCACAAAGCTGTACAGGCCGGCCAATATCTCCGTTCCCTTCATCGCCGTAAAGTGCAGTCAATGGAAATTCGCGTACATTCGCGACTAATTCAAGCTCGGTGCAAAGGTTGCACTAATGCAATGAGCATATTATCAAGAAGCTATGGGGATGAAGTGTTTCAAAGTGCAAACCCTTTGTAGGTGCAAAGGGCGCACAAAGCTGTACAGGCCGGCCAATATCTCCGTTCACTGTATCGCAGTATGGTGCCGCCATTGGAAATTGGCGTGCATTCGCGACTATTCCTAGCTCGGTACAAAGGTTGCACTAATGCAAGGTGCATATTATCAAGAAGTTATGGGTATGAAGAGTTTAAAAATGTAAACCCTTTCTCGGTGCAAAAGGCGCACAAAGCTGTACGGGCCGGCCAATATCTCCGTCCCCTGCATCGTCTTATAGTGTAGTCAATGGAAATTCGCGTGCATTCGCGACTTATCCTAGCTCGGTGCAAAGGTTGCACTAATGCAAGGTGCATATTTTCAAGTAGCTATGGGCATGAAGTGTGTAAAAATCTAAACGCTTTGAAGGTGCAAAAGGCGCACAAAGCTATACAGGCCGGCCAATATCACCGTTCCCTGCATCGCCGTATAGTGCCGTCAACGGAAATTCGCGTACATTCGCGACTAATCCTAGCTCGGTACAAAGGTTGCACTAATGCAAGGTGCATATTATCAAGTAGATATGGGCATGAAAAGTTTATAAATCTAAACCATTTCTCGGTGCAAAAGGCGCACAAAGCTGCTCAGGCCGGCCAATATCTCCGTTCACTGCATCGCCGTAAAGTGCAGTCAATGGAAATTCGCGTACATTCGCGACTAATCCTTGCTCGGTACAAAGGTTGCACTAATGCAAGGTGCATATTATCAAAAAGCTATGGGGGTGAAGAGTTTAAAAGTGTAAACCCTTTGTAGGTGCAAAGGGCGCACAAAGCTGTACAGGCCGGCCAATATCTCCGTTCACTGCATCGCAGTATGGTGCCGTCAATGGAAATTCGCGTACATTCGCGACAAATCCTAGCTCGGTACAAAGGTTGCACAAATGCAAGGTGCATATTATCATGTAGCTATGGGCATGAAAAGTTTAAAAATCTAAACCCTTTCTCGGTTCAAAAGGCGCACAAAGCTGAACAGGCCGGCCAATATCTCCGTTCCTTGCATCGCAGTATAGTGCGTTCAATGGAAATTCACGTGCATTCGCGATTAATCCTAGCTCGGTACAAAGGTTGCACTAATGCAAGGTGCATATTATCAAGAAGCTATGGGGAGGAAGAGTTTAAAAGTACAAATCCTTTGTAGGTGAAAGGGCGCACAAAACTGTACAGGCCGGTCAATATCTCAGTTCACATCGCCGTATCGTGCCGTCAACGTAAATTCGCCTACATTCGCGACTATTCCTAGCTCGGTACAAAGGCTGCACTAATGCAAAGTGCATATTATCAAGTAGCTATGGGCATGAAAAGTTTATAAATCTAAACCATTTCTCGGTGCAAAAGGCGCACAAAGCTGCACAGGCCGGCCAATATCTCCGTTCCCTGCATCGCCGTATAGTGCAGTCAATGGAAATTCGCGTATATTCGCGACTTATCCTAGCTCGGTGCAAAGGTTGCACTAAAGCAAGGTGCATATTATCAAGTAGCTATGGGCATGAAGAGTTTAAAAATCTAAACCATTTCTCGGTTCAAAAGGCGCACAAAGCTGAACAGGCCGGCCAATATCTCCGTTCCTTGCATCGTAGTATAGTGCGTTCAATGGAAATTCACGTGCATTCGCGATTAATCCTAGCTCGGTACAAAGGTTGCACTAATGTAAGGTGCATATTATCAAGAAGCTATGGGGATGAAGAGTTTAAAAATGCAAACCCTTTGTAAGAGCAAAAGGCTCACAAAGCTGTACAGGCCGGCCAATATCTCCGTTCACTGCATCGCAGTATGGTGCCGTCAATGGAAATTCGCGTACATTCGCGACAAATCCTAGCTCGGTACAAAGGTTGCACTAATGCAAGGTGCATATTATCAAGTAGATATGGGCATGAAAAGTTTAAAAATCTAAACCATTTCTCGGTGCAAAAGGCGCATAAAGCTGCACAGGCCGGCCAATATCTCCGATCGCTGCATCGCCGTATAGTTCAGTCAATGGAAATTCGCGCATATTCGCGACTTATCCTAGCTCGGTGCAAAGGTTGCACTAATGCAAGGTGCATATTTTCAAGAAGCTATGGGGATGAAGAGTTTATAAATGCAAATCCTTTGTAAGTGCAATAGGCGCACAAAGCTGTACAGGCCGGCCAATATCTCCGTTCACTGCATCGCTGTATGGTGCCTTCAATGGAAATTCGCGTACATTCGCGACTAATCCTAGCTCGGTACAAAGGTTGCACTAACGCAAGGTGCATATTATAAAGTAGCTGTGGGCATGAAGGGTTTAAAAATCTAAACCATTTCTCGGTGCAAAAAGCGCACAAAGCTATACAGGCCGGCCAATATCAACGTTCCCTGCATCACCGTATAGTGCCGTCAACGGAAATTCGCGTACATTCGCGACTAATCCTAGCTCGGTACAAAGGTTGCACTATAAGGCGACGCAGGGGACAGAGATATTGGCCGGCCTGTACAGCTTTGTGCGCCTTTTGCACCTTCAAAGGGTTTTCATTTTTCAACTCTTCATCCCCATAGCTTCTTGATAATATGCACCTAGCATTAGTGCAACCTTTGTACCGAGCTAGGATTAGTGGCGAATGGACGCGAATTTCCATTGACTGCACTATAAGGTGAAGCAAAGGACGGAGATATTGGCCGGCCCGTACAGCTTTGTGCGCCCTTTGCACCGAGAAAGGGTTTACATTTGTAAACTTTTCATGCCCATAGCTTCTTGATAATATGCACCTTGCATTAGTGCAACCTTTGTACCGAGCTAGGATTAGTCGCGAATGCACGCGAATTTCCATTGACTGCACTGTATGGCGATGCAGGGGACAGAGATATTGGTCGGGTCGTACAGCTTTGTGCACTATTTGCACCGAGAAAGGGTTTACATTTGTAAACTCTTCATGCCCATAGCTTCTTGATAATATGCACATTGTATTAGTGCAACCTTTGTACCGAGCTAGGATTAGTCGCGAATGGACGCGAATTTCCATTGACGGCACTTTACGGCGATGCAGGGAACGGACATATTGGCCGGCCTGTGAAGCTTAGTGCGCCTTTTGCACCGAGAAATGGTTTAGATTTTTTAAACTTTTCATGCCCATAGCTACTTGATAATATGCACCTTGCATTAGTGCAACCTTTGTACCGAGCTAGGATTAGTCGCGAATGTACGCGAATTTCCATTGACGGCACCATACTGCGATGCAGTGAACGGAGATATTGGCCGGCCTGTACAGCTTTGTGCGCCTTTTGCTCTTACAAAGGGTTTGCATTTTTAAACTCTTCATCCCCATAGCTCCTTGATAATATGCACCTTGCATTAGTGCAACCTTTGTACCGAGCTAGGATTAATCGCGAATGCACGTGAATTTCCATTGAACGCACTATACTGCGATGCAAGGAACGGAGATATTGGCCGGCCTGTTCAGCTTT
Source organism: Agelas oroides (assembly GCA_949130485.1). Taxonomy (NCBI): domain Eukaryota; kingdom Metazoa; phylum Porifera; class Demospongiae; order Agelasida; family Agelasidae; genus Agelas; species Agelas oroides. The sequence goes on along the minus strand of OX422193.1, from coordinate 54,465 downwards.
GTGCGCCTTTTGAACCGAGAAAGGGTTTAGATTTTTAAACTTTTCATGCCCATAGCTACATGATAATATGCACCTTGCATTTGTGCAACCTTTGTACCGAGCTAGGATTTGTCGCGAATGTAGGCGAATTTCCATTGACGGCACCATACTGCGATGCAGTGAACGGAGATATTGGCCGGCCTGTACAGCTTTGTGCGCCCTTTGCACCTACAAAGGGTTTACACTTTTAAACTCTTCACCCCCATAGCTTTTTGATAATATGCACCTTGCATTAGTGCAACCTTTGCACCGAGCAAGGATTAGTCGCGAATGTACGCGAATTTCCATTGACTGCACTTTACGGCGATGCAGTGAACGGAGATATTGGCCAGCCTGTGCAGCTTTGTGCGCCTTTTGCACCGAGAAATGGTTTAGATTTTTAAACTTTTCATGCCCATATCTACTTGATAATATGCACCTTGCATTAGTGCAACCTTTGTACCGAGCTAGGATTAGTCGCGAATGTACGCGAATTTCCGTTGACGGCACTATACGGCGATGCAGGGAACGGTGATATTGGCCGGCCTGTATAGCTTTGTGCGCCTTTTGCACCTTCAAAGCGTTTAGATTTTTACACACTTCATGCCCATATCTACTTGAAAATATGCACCTTGCATTAGTGCAACCTTTGCACCGAGCTAGGATAAGTCGCGAATGCACGCGAATTTCCATTGACGGCACTTTACGGCGATGCAGGGAACGGAGATATTGGCCGGCCTGTACAGCTTTGTGCGCCTTTTGCACCGAGAAATGGTTTAGATTTTTAAACTTTACATGCCCATAGCTGCTTGATAATATCCACCTTGCATTAGTGCAACCTTTGTACCGAGCTAGGATTAGTCGCGAATATACGCGGTTTCCATTGACGGCGCCATACTGCGATGCAGTGAACGGAGATATTGGCAGGCCTGTACAGCTTTGTGCGCCTTTTGCACCGAGAAAGGGTTTACGTTTTTAAACTCTTCATACCCATAACTTCTTGATAATATGCACCTTGCATTAGTGCAACCTTTGTACCGAGCTAGGAATAGTCGCGAATGCACGCCAATTTCCAATGGCGGCACCATACTGCGATACAGTGAACGGAGATATTGGCCGGCCTGTACAGCTTTGTGCGCCCTTTGCACCTACAAAGGGTTTGCACTTTGAAACTCTTCATCCCCATAGCTTCTTGATAATATGCTCATTGCATTAGTGCAACCTTTGCACCGAGCTTGAATTAGTCGCGAATGTACGCGAATTTCCATTGACTGCACTTTACGGCGATGCAGTGAACGGAGATATTGGCCGGCCTGTGCAGCTTTGTGCGCCTTTTGCACCGAGAAATGGTTTAGATTTTTAAACTTTTCATGCCCATATCTACTTGATAATATGCACCTTGCATTAGTGCAACCTTTGTACCGAGCTAGGATTAGTCGCGAATGTACGCGAATTTCCGTTGACGGCACTATACGGCGATGCAGGGAACGGTGATATTGGCCGGCCTTTATAGCTTTGTGCGCCTTTTGCACCTTCAAAGCGTTTAGATTTTTACACACTTCATGCCCATAGCTACTTGAAAATATGCACCTTGCATTAGTGCAACCTTTGCACCGAGCTAGGATAAGTCGCGAATGCACGCGAATTTCCATTGACTACACTATAAGACGATGCAGGGGACGGAGATATTGGCCGGCCCGTACAGCTTTGTGCGCCTTTTGCACCGAGAAAGAGTTTACATTTTTAAACTCTTCATACCCATAACTTCTTGATAATATGCACCTTGCATTAGTGCAACCTTTGTACCGAGCTAGGAATAGTCGCGAATGCACGCCAATTTCCAATGGCGGCACAATACTGCGATACAGTGAACGGAGATATTGGCCGGCCTGTACAGCTTTGTGCGCCCTTTGCACCTACAAAGGGTTTGCACTTTGAAACACTTCATCCCCATAGCTTCTTGATAATATGCTCATTGCATTAGTGCAACCTTTGCACCGAGCTTGAATTAGTCGCGAATGTACGCGAATTTCCATTGACTGCACTTTACGGCGATGAAGGGAACGGAGATATTGGCCGGCCTGTACAGCTTTGTGCGCCTTTTGCACCGAGAAAGGGTTTACATTTGTAAACTCTTCATACCCATAACTTCTTGATAATATGCACCTTGCATTAGTGCAACCTTTGTACCGAGCTAGGATTAGTCGCGAATGCACGTGAATTTCTATTGACGGCACTTTACGGCGATGCAGTGAACGGAGATATTGGCCGGCCTGTGCAGCTTTGTGCGCCTTTTGCACCGAGAAATGGTTTAGATTTTTAAACTTTTCATCCCCATAGCTACTTTATAATATGCACCTTGCGTTAGTGCAACCTTTGTACCGAGCTAGGATTAGTCGCGAATATACGCAAATTTCCATTGAAGGGACTATACCGTTATGCAGGCAACGGAGATATTGCCCGGCCTGTACAGCTTTGTGCGCCTTTTGCACCGAGAAAGGGTTTGTATTTTTAAACTCTTCATACCCATAGCTTCTTGATAATATGCACCTTGCATTAGTGCAACCTTTGTACCGAGCTAGGATTAGTCGCGAATGCACGCGAACTTCCATTGACTGCACTATAAGGCAATGCAGGGGACGGAGATATTGGCCGGCCCGTACAGCTTTGTGCGCCTTTTGCACCGAGAAAGGATTTACATTTGTAAACTCTTCATTCCCATAGTTTCTTGATAATATGCACCTTGCATTGGTGCAACCTTTGTACCGAACTACGATTAGTCGCGAATGAACGCGAATTTCCATTGACTGCACTATAAGGCAATGCAGGGGACGGAGATATTGGCTGGCCTGTACAGCTTTGTGCGCCTTTTGCACCGAGAAATGGTTTAGATTTTTAAATTCTTCATGCCGATACCTTCTTGATAATATGCACCTTGCATTAGTGCAACCTTTGTACCGAGCTAGGATTAGTCGCGAATGCACGCGAAATTCATTTGACGGCACTATACGGCGATGCAGGGAACGGAGATATTGGCCGGCCTGTACAGCTTTGTGCGCCTGTTGCACCGAGAAAGGGCTTGCATTTTTAAACTCTTCATGCCCATGGCTTCTTGATAAGAATATGCAACTTGCATTAGTGCAACCTTTGTACCGAGCTAGGATTAGTCGCAAATGCACGCGAATTTCCATTGACGGCACTATACGGCGATGCAGAGAATGGAGATATTGGCCGGCCTGCATAGCTTTATGTGCCCTTTACATCTAGAAAGGGTTTCCATTTTTAAACTCTTCATGCCCATAGCTTCTTGATAATATGCACATTGCATTAGTGCAACCTTTGCACCGAGCTAGGATTAGTCGCGAATTCACGCGAATTTCATTTGACGGCACTATGCGGCGATGCAGGGAACGGAGATATTGACCGGCCTGTACAGCTTTGTGCGCCTTTTGCACCGAGAAAGGGCTTGAATTTGTAAACTTTTCATGCCCATAGCTTCTTGATAATATGCACCTTGCATTAGTGCAGCCTTTGTACCGAGCTGGGATTAGTCTCGAATGCACGCGAATTTCAATTGACGGCACTAAACTGCAATGCAGGGAACGGAGATATTGGCCGGCCTGTACAGCTTTGTGCGCCTTTTGCACCGAGAAAGGGGTTGCATTTTTAAACACTTCATGCCCGTAGCTTCTTGATAAAATGCACCTTACATTAGTGCAACCTTTTCACCGAGCTAGGATTAGCCGCGAATGCACGCGAATTTCCATTGACCGCACTATACTGCGATGCAGGGGACGGAGATACTGGCCGGTCTGTACAGCTTTGTGCGCCTTTTGCACCGAGATAGGGTTTGCATTTTTAAACTCTTCATGCCCATAGCTTCTTGATATTATGCACCTTGCATTAGTGCAACCTTTGTACCGAGCTAGGACTAGTCGCGAATGCACGCGAATTTCAATTGACGGCACTAAACTGCAATGCAGGGAACGGAGATATTGGCCGGCCTGTACAGCTTTGTGCGCCATTTGCACCGAGAAATGGTTTACATCTTTAAACTCTTCATGCCCATAGCTTCTTGATAATATGTACCTCGCATTAGTGCAACCTTTGCACCGAGCTAGGATTAGTCGCGAATTCACGCGAATTTCATTTGACGGCACTATGCGGCGATGCAGGGAACGGAGATATTGACCGGCCTGTACAGCTTTGTGCGCCTTTTGCACCGAGAAAGGGCTTGAATTTGTAAACTTTTCATGCCCATAGCTTCTTGATAATATGCACCTTGCATTAGTGCAACCTTTGTACCGAGCTGGGATTAGTCTCGAATGCACGCGAATTTCAATTGACGGCACTAAACTGCAATGCAGGGAACGGAGATATTGGCCGGCCTGTACAGCTTTGTGCGCCTTTTGCACCGAGAAAGGGGTTGCATTTTTAAACACTTCATGCCCGTAGCTTCTTGATAAAATGCACCTTACATTAGTGCAACCTTTTCACCGAGCTAGGATTAGCCGCGAATGCACGCGAATTTCCATTGACCGCACTATACTGCGATGCAGGGGACGGAGATATTGGCCGGTCTGTACAGCTTTGTGCGCCTTTTGCACCGAGAAAGGGTTTGCATTTTTAAACTCTTCATGCCCATAGCTTCTTGATATTATGCACCTTGCATTAGTGCAACCTTTGTACCGAGCTAGGACTAGTCGCGAATGCACGCGAATTTCAATTGACGGCACTAAACTGCAATGCAGGGAACGGAGATATTGGCCGGCCTGTACAGCTTTGTGCGCCATTTGCACCGAGAAATGGTTTACATTTTTAAACTCTTCATGCCCATAGCTTCTTGATAATATGTACCTCGCATTAGTGCAACCTTTGTACCGAGCTAGGATTAGTCGCGAAATGTACGCGAATTTCCAGTGACGGCACTGTACGGCGATGCAGGGAAAGGAGATATTGGCCGGCTAGTACAAATTTGTGCGCCTTTTGCACCGGGAAAAAGCTTGCATTTTTAAACTCATCATGCCCATAGCTTCTTGATAATATGCACCTTGCGTTAGTACAACCTTTCTACCGAGCTAGGATTAGTCGTGAATGTACGTGAATTTCCATTGGCGCCACTATACGGCGATGCAGTGAATGTAGATATTAGCCGGCTGTACAGCTTCCTGCGCTTTTTGCACCGGGAAAAAGCTTGCATTTTTAAACTCTTCATGCTCATAGCTTCTTGATAATAAGCACCTTGTATTAATGCAGCCTTTGTACCGATCTAGGATTAGTCGCGAATGCACGCGAATTTCCATTGACGGCACTACACGGCGATGCAGGGAATGGAGATATTGGCCGGCCTGTACAGCTTTCTGCGCCTTTTGCACCGAGAAATGGTTTAGATTTTTAAACTCTTCATGCCCATAGCCTCTTGATAATATGCACCTTGCGTTAGTGTAATCTTTGTACCGAGCTAGGATTAGTCGCGAATGTACGCGAATTTCCATGGACGGCACTATACCGCGATGCAGTGAACGGAGATAGTGGCCGGACTGTACAGCTTTGGGTGCCTTTTGCATCGAGAAAGGGTTTCCATTTTTAAACTCTTCATGCCCATAGCTTCTTGATGATATGCACCTTGCATTATTGCAACCTTTGTACCGAGCTAGGATTACTCACGAATGCACGCGAATTTCATTTGACGACACTATGCGGCGATGAAGGGAACGGTGATATTGGCCGGCCTTTACAGCTTTGTGCGCCTTTTGCACGAGAAAGGGCTTGCATTTTTAAACTCTTCATGCCCATAGCTTCTTGATAAAATGCACCTTGCATTAGTGCAGCCTTTGTACCGGGCTATGATTAGTCGCGATTGCACGCGAATTTCCACTGACGGCACTATACGGTGTTGCAGGGAACGGAGATATTGGCCGGCTAGGGTAAATCCCTGTCTATTGAGTAGTAGTAGTAATAAGTCTAGGCCACACCTTTCCACTTACATTGCTCTCATAAAAGGCAGGAAGGGGCAGTGCTAGTTCGCGAGTGATTGTGAATTTGACCAAGGGCTGCTAAACGCGAAGCTTTCTCTTCAACACAGGGAGCAAACGGCCTCCAGTTTTCACTCAAGGTTGGAGTACTACCTTTAGATAACTCGGAAATCGGCTGAATCTGTCAAGGCTGTAGGTAACAAGTGAGAAAATCGGCACCATTTCGAATTGCTGGTACGCTCCGATGTAAAGCCGCAGATAATGGCTTCAAACAAGTACAAATTGCTTACCTAGCAGTGATCAGCTATTTAGTCCAGCCTAGTTACATGCTGTCTATGCAAATTAGCCCACTGGCACTGCCCAGGGCTTGCTAGGCAACGCTTGCCACTTTGACCTCAGACTGACAACATTAATTTCCGCATTAATAAACGGTAATGTACAAATCATTTCCACGTGCAAAGAGTTAAGTTGCACCCTTCCTACATTTCCTTGTGCCCAGGCCCTCTTGTACAAGCAAAAACAGGTGTTCCACTCAGGCAAACTAACAAGGCATGAAATAGAAACGGTTATTGTACTAGATGCAAGAGCAGATAAATGTGATTTATGTAGCTATATGACTTGAAGCCTTAAACTATCTGCATATTACCATGGAAACTACAATTAACTTGCTATACAAGTTCTGTCACTGAGCGGAAATCACGCTAACATAAGCCAGTCATCATTTACTGGAATGGAACAAGTTTGAATATGTGTGCTACCACACACAACTGCCAAACATCGCATTGTGCGATGAAATGCTGTAGCTACTGGTTGTGATACTGTTTGAGCAGCAACGGTTTTTTTAAAGTGTCTTGTTGACAGCTTCTATATACGGACATTTTAAGGCAATTGTCGAGCCTTGGACTCGTGTAGACAGACTCTTGCCTGGCGAGAGTTAGTCGCGTCCCCAGACCCCCCCCCCCCCCCCCCCCCCTTCAATCCTGCAAGAGGAAAGGGGGGTCTGGTGAATATAGTACAACATTTCTGTACCTCCACAGAATTTCGGTGGCACACAATCTGATTAGTAAGCGCTTACATTTACACTTCACCTAGTGTATAAACCTTTACTTACCATTAAAAACAAGTATCACGCCCAGAAACTAAGTAATTCAACGCACGAGGTTGGATTGCATGCCAGTCGTGCACCGGCTCCGTTCAGCGAAATATTGTGATGAAACTGTTCCGTTCCGTAGGCGTATGTATAATGACGGCCGAACATAACACCGTACAGAAATCCCAACTCAAAAAACACAAATTCACTCAGTTGCCTTTCCCAGGACAAGGGGGAAAAAGCATACCTACACGAATAACCGTACAAAGACGGAGAAAATACGTACAAGCGTACTTCCCGTTTCTCGCAATCAGTGGGAGAGTCAGATGGGATATCGCCGTCATCAAGCACCACTGAAACAAAGGCCATTTGAGAATAAGTGGACGTCTCATGTCATATTAATCATAAAATGACAAACCTGGACTCCGATGAGGAAGAAGGCGGACACTTGGTAGGAGTAAAAACCTTGGTCGTAGATCTGCTTGGAGCGGCCTGCTCATCATCACTTTCTGACGAAATGACAATATGGCCTCGTCGATCGTTTCAAGAATATCCATTCTTTCAGGTACGTTCAACACTCACCTCATCCGCCAGACTGTTGAAACCAACGTGGCACGCAGGGCTACATAAGCGCGTGATGCAATTTATGCCATTAAAACGCACCCAACTTGTGGAAAATTCTATTATTAGTAACATCGTCCACTCCCGTTTTACCGCCACCCTAACCAAGCTACTTAGTCTCGTTCCTCGCACCACTGAGTTAACATTGCCTCGCGATGATTGCAGCTTGTCTAGTGTGAGTGAGGCTTCGTTTACTTGACACATCGCTATTATATATAGCTGGCCGCGAAGGCACTTATCGCCCACCCCAGTTGGGGTGGGTGTTGGAACAAGTCTTATATGGGCAGTTGACCAGACTCTCCCTCCCTGCGAGAGTCTGGCTACGCGAGACTAATCCCTACATGTGCTTGTTTCTATTCAGAAAACCTTTTTTGTGACTTTATGAGTGTCCGTAACTTCATACAGGAAGTTTAGCTTCCGCTGCAAATAAAATTGTACGCGGGCGGCGACACGGCTGATGCGGGCCACCATTTGTCCTCGCACTGCCGCCTGCAGGTGTTCATTATATCTCTCGCAATGTGGCCACCAAATATCTCACTGTGGTTTGAGCCGCATCCGTGTTATCAATGTTTCCGTGTACCAACACTCTCCCACTAGTCCGAGGAACAAGTGAGCCTTACAGTGCATGTAGATCATTATTGTATGCTTCTAGACTATGGTGCGAAGAGACATGCAGGTATGGAGCCACCGGGTAGCAAGGCTTCAGGCAACCAGGCTGCATGGACCATTAATTCCAGTTGCTGGCTAGATGCTACGCTTACACCTGACAGCATGGTTACGGTACTCGTGCTACTGAACTCTTGATCAATACTCGATCAAAGCCACCCTTCCCACCATATACATTACATCATGATCATAAAGCTACCCAAATGGTCTGGTTCCCAGACTACACCTTTCACATTGTTAGTCCAGGTACAAGATCCACTTAAACCTGACATGAAGTTTGGAGTACTATACACTGAAGATCATTTTTCCCCCCACATCCAATCATACAACCACACTACCCACCCTCCCACCACATGCACCCATATGGACAATCATGAAGCTACCAACTGGTCTGGTTCCCAGACTACACCTCAGTAGTCTGGGTACAAGACTAGTTACTAACAACTAAAGTTTTCTTTGTCTCTTTGATTTTCTCTCTCTCTTGGTGGTCATTCATACCCTATATAGTGAAAAAAAGTAGAAGGCATTGTCACCTCCACTGTTAACACAAATATACGGACAAGTGAGGTGGACTCAGGAAATTAGTGACTCCCTAAAATCAGTATGTTAGCAATGTGGATCACTGCTAGGTATCTCAGGATATACAAGGAATGAAACGTGGGCAAGACCTGTTTTGGTACCTTCTTAGTGGTGTACCTATATACCAGGTTCATCAAGGGTGAACTTTCAGTGGCTTCTCTTTGATTCTGCATAAATGAAGAGAAGGATATCTGGAACCAACTTGAGCTCAGAAAATAACTTGCCAACGTCAGACTGAATGTTCCAGTCGTCATCAGGGCAAAAGTCAAGAGGTGCAAACAAATCTTGCTATTTATAGCCATGCACTACTGAGGATACACGTTATTGGGGGTCAAAGGTCGGTGAGGATTGCTCCTCCCTCACGTCCTCTGAGGGTGTCATCTGGATGTGCAGGGCCTCCTTCACCAACAGCTCCTGTCCTTGACCTTGGTCAACATTGAGCAGAGAGTCCACCCGGACAAAGACTACTCTGATGTTGAACTTCCACCTAACATCCTCACTCATCCCAGTCACATAGGGTATCACTACCATTGGTGAAACGGGAGGAGACATCAAAGCTCACTAGAATATCATCACTTTCCACATGCACACTTTCCATCATCTCTTTAAAGTGCCTGGAGTTCTTGACAAGGGAACTAGTACGTCCTGCTAGGGGGGATATGAGGGATGTGATGTGCTTGGATAGTTGGTAAGTTTGTGATCCTATGCACGAAACAATGGGTCTGAGTGGGACATTAGGCTTGTAGATCTTGGGCAGGCCATAAATCCTAGGGGGTTGGCTTCCTGTGGGTCTCAACCTATTTTACCAAGGCACTAGCGAGCTCCCCATTCTTCTCTAACCTTTTAAGTTTATGACTCAGCCTTTTAAGTTTATGACTCAGCCAGGTTGCTGGGTGGAAAAACAGTCTCTGGAGCTTCGAGGTAGTGGGCAAAATAGTGGGTTGAATGTACTAACTCGAAATCAGACACATGTGTCTCGGGCTGATGGTCACCCTGAGAGTAGGAGAGAATATACAACACCCATAAAAAATGCTAGCATCACGAATTTGAACACACTCAAACTGAACACTGTAGACAATGTATACAGCCTGCTAGGCCTTGGCAAATTTTGGAGGTCTACTAACTATATACAGTGCTATCAAAATTTGCTTTCTTATAATACTATTCATGAGCTTGTGGCTTTGCTCTGACTTCAAACGCACAAAAAAAAAACCCTGACCCCCCTTACCTGATGCATTCCTTAATATTAAGCCAGAGTAGCTGTTATGCTCTTGTGTTCTACACTTATCAACAGTACAATCATGCTTCTTGAAGGAGGGATTCTTGGCACCAAGTTCACTCTGAAGGGTTCTCTAATCCCCACTGTGGTAGAGCTACATGCTGGATCATAATCATGCCCTTCACAGCTCCCTTTTATGCCAGCATATGCTCCCATGCTTTCACCCCACTCTCAAGCATAATTTGCCAATGAGGTAAATACACAAGTCCTTACTTGCTCGTCCTCTTCTCCCCTGTTGTGGCACACTGTCTCACCCAGTCCTCCCCCCTCCCCGTTGTTCCACACTGTATGTGTGTGCATGTGTGTACAAGCAGTGAATCAGTTTACAGTCGAACCTCCGAACAAAGGACACTTTGGGAACGGGTCTTTTGTCCTTTGTTCAGAGGTTGTCCCTATCTCGGAGGTTCCACTGTATAATCCTCAAATAATGTCTTAATAATAATATAATGGTAGATAATCAATAAAATGGACTTGAAATCCCATGCATATATAATTTTTATGGACCCAGATAAAATAAAGAATTGGTGTACTCCTTAACAGCACCTGGACTTGTATAGGCCCTAAATCTAGAGTAAATCTTAAAAAAAACTTCTTGACAACAACGTAGTATTTACCATCTGTGAAAGTTTAATATGGAAGCTTAGCTGTCTACATGTGTTCAAGCGTATGCGTGTGTCTATAATCACGCATGTAAATTCCTGATTGTCCTCAAAATGTGTGGGTGTGCTACAATTTTATAGGTGTGGTTTCCTGGGTGTCCGTTATTGAGAGGCAACTTTGTATTGAAAAGTCACGTTGGGAGTTCAAATCTTGTCCGCTGTCCGGAATCAAGAAGCGTCCGCCTCTCGGAGGTTATTTATGCATTAGTACTATAGTAATTTCAATCCGTAACACAGCGTTTGTCCGCTGTAGAGAGGTTGTCCGCTTCTTGGAGGGTCCGTTATGGGAGGTTCGACTGTAAGGGTAACAATGTCCCCTTCCCCACCTCACAGAAGTAGCTACCCAGTCACTAATGATTTGTAGAAGGCATCATGTGGGTACACTGACCAAAAAAGGATACGAAAAGCGCAGCAGCAGGCTGAGGGCAAGCGCATCACTCCGCGTCAAGCAACAAACAAGTATCTATGCTCAGGCCACTGTCATCAGGGATGAATAAAAAGACAGTAAGGCTACTTGTAGGTTTATCTAAGCTGTTCTAATTCTGGCCTGAACTTCTATATAATTTGGAGTGCAGCACAACCAATCAGGGCTCCTCAGCCCTTCTTCCACTTGTGTCTACACATCATTAGCAACGTGGTATACTTACAAAGAGAGAACATATTGATACGGCTCCACCCTCCCCCCCCCCACACACACACACCGACAGCCTCTGTACTACGCTAGGTCTACTCTACAACAAACTGCACTCAAACGTGACTGTGGACTCACGGCGGATCGGAAATGCTTTGCGGCTGGAATGCTTTGTTCCTTGCAGACACACAGTTATCAAACGAGATGGGCACGCTACTGCCATCTGTACGAGTTCTGTAGGCGCTAACAAAACCAAGCTAGCCTTGCATGAGAGGCGTCGACTATGCTGTAAACAAGCGTCGTTACCAGGCAGAACTGTAAAGGCATGGGAATGATTGTGCAGCAGTGCAATGAGCCAGTAGGTAAGTGCGCATTTCACTGCAGTTAGCCCACTCCCAAGGCTTAAACGTGCTTCCCTGGATATCGAACAACGGTTTATTGGCGGAAAGCCCTCGGCTATATGTATTTTCGCAAACTCTGTGTGTATAATGGCTAGAACTACATTAGTCTAACAGCGTAGCCAGACTCTCAGTGGATAGCCTTCCGTTCTGGACTCCTCGCCATAACTGCGAGACAAATCTAGAACGGAAAACTTGGATTTGAGGCTAGTCTAGCTACGCTGGCTACGCTAGACTAGCTAGAACGTTGCTCAAACTCACATGCTAACTCTGTCGTTGATACGTGGACTACTTCCAGTACCTGTGGACTCACATCAGCTTCATAGTAAGACTTCTTGGAAACTATGGAAGTCTCCCACAAGTCAAGCAACCGTTTACACTACTCTACAACTCCAGTAGTTCATTAGAACTGTTGCACGTGCAGTATCGGCAAAGAACAAAGCATTCCAGCTGTAAAATTATTTCCGGTGCGAGTCCGCGATCGCGCGAGTCCGTGACTTGGCGGTCAGCCAATCCATATTATGAAAACAGCCCACAGTTGCCATGGAAGCCTATATAGGGGTATCATGGGATACCTTGGACTAACCCAGCTTTGGTTTGATTTTTTGGGAAGACTGGGTTTTAGTGCTTCTTTGAAAGTACCACTACTAAACACACTGTCAACATACCTTGGACAGTTCTTGTGCAGCTTCTTCAGAGGAATGGCCCTCCCTGGGTGCAGTCTAAAGTAACAATAACTAGTTAGATGATTCATCATCATGGGGTCAGCCTGAGCAAGCAGCAAACCGCTGATTTACTACTACATTGTTATGGCACACAGCAGGATTTGCCACTGTCTACTGTTTAAGCTAAGCTTGATAACGCATAAGTAGCTAGGTCCTCACCAGAGGTAGCTAAGTATCACATATGCCAGCCATTTTTCCAGCCAGGGCAGCTAATGTAGCTACACATGCATGTATTAAGCTTTACACCGAAATGATGAGGTAAATTTCTGCATGGCATTTGTGAGTGGCGTTTATGCATGGCCCTTGACTTGAAGCGACCACAACCACCATCCATATTAAATTTGTACCGCCAGACTGCTGTTGATGGCTTGTAGAAGTACAAATAAAAATTAAGTTCCCACGTGTGCTTCAACTTCAGTTGTCTTCGCCCCAGGTCGTCGACGCTGCACTCTGACAGTAGGCCTCCACTAGTGTTTTGTTGCACCAGACTAACATGTCCTGCATGTGCTTTCATCGGTTTCATTTCAATCGAATGGAATATCAGGCTATACATGCTACAATTAGAAGCTCAGTTACTTTTGCCCACTATGGTATGAAAATGTATCTTTAAAGCTAGTTTTGCTTGTGCATGCATCACAGATATAACTAGGTTCTATCTAGGATTTGGAGTTTGGGGGGGCAAGCTGTATAAGCTTGTCCGGGGGCATCAAAAAATTTGAGGGTTTAGGTTCTCCGAATGATGCAATCGAAGAGGTAAAATCACATCTAGAACTATAAATTGTTTAGGTAGTTTTTAATTTTTTGGGAAAGCTGGATTGTTGGAGGAGCGTCCCCCGCAGCTCCCAGTAAATTGAACCTTGATCACCAAACACACACACAGACTGCTGATTGGGTCTTGTGAAGTTCTCCCTGACCAACCCACCAATGACAGTAGAGTTTGGTGGTTTGGTATAAGATTGAAAAATTGACTTATAATATTTTAATTGGTTTAAAGTAAATGTGGCAGTCTCCCGTCCTCACTCACACAAGAAACACTCTCCATGAGGAGTAACCCTCACCTGCTGGGGGCAAACAGAGGCAAAGGAGTGGTCACAGTCCACATCACACAGGCCTTGGTGCACTGATGTAGGTAGAGGAGTTAGATAGGCATTACTGAGATGAGGGGGGGAAGAGTTAGAGGAGAAATAAGAGAGAGGAAGAAAGAAGTCACACACATGGTCAGTGTGGATAACTGGCAGTCACACACAAGGCTTATACCATAGGTAGTCATTGATGTACTATGTAACCAGCTGAGACAAGCAAGAACAATTGACAAGCCTGGCTAGATGTTTTCTGTAGGCATGGGTAACAGGTGTGGCCTACATGTAGTGAAAACCACAAGGACAATCAAAGAACTCTTACCTAACAGCAAGTATTTTCATCACACAGGCCTTGGTGCACTGAAGTAGGTAGAGGAGTAGATAGGCATTACTGAGATGAGGGGGGAAGGAAGAATGGTGGCAGCATTGACTACAACCACTACTGACATGAGAGGGACCCTAGTTATTTATACTGTATAACCCTTGTGGTCTTGGTTAGAGGAGAAAAGAGAGAGGGAAAAGAAGGAAGTCACACACATAGTCAATGTGGATGACTGGCAGTCACACATAAGGCATTATTTTAAGCCATAGGTAGTCATTGATGTACTTAGGGGTCCAGCTGAGACAAGTATCAACAACTGACAAGCCAGATGTTTTCTCTAGCCAGACAGGGATGGGGGATTAGCCATGGGTAACAGGTGTGGCCTGAAACCGACAAGGACAATCAAAACACCCCCAAGAAACAGCGCCTGACAGGAAGTACAGTTTCAGCTTGTAACTGTCAGTGGCCAGTGAATGTGTATGTGTGCAGTGTGCCATGTATGGTGTGCGTGCATGGGTGATGAAGGAAAGTCAAAATTGGGAGACATTAAGCTATAGCCTGTGGTGTACAATGCAACTGAGGATGAAGTGTTCTGAGAGTAAAAAAAAAAGAAAAAGGTTTTGGTAGTTTGGACCTCAAAGAACCAGGCTGATCATTGTGCAGGTATATTATGCATAGATATTCGCGGGCGCATAATCAACATTTCAACCCCGGAGGATCTTCAGGCAAATACAACACTTGGAGACACACTTTAGAAAACAGACTGCTTTGAATGTGTCCAGACTAATTTTTGATAAGGTTGAAGGTCACTCACACAAAATTTGGTCTGGGGACAAAATCTAGTAGTTAAATGGTGAGTGTCCAAAGACTAAGGTTTAGTATACAATAGTATACAAAATTGTGAACTTGAGAGGCCCTCTGCTAACTACAACACAAGCTGTCGGCATGCCAAGTGAAGTCAGACAGACCAGGCCAGTGGGGAAGTTGGGATGGTTTTGAGGAGGCATCCGAGGATTACCTCACAGGTTTCCCATGAAGAGTAATGTACCTTTCCATGGTATGCCCTAAGTCCTCCACCACAGCTATCGTCGCAGTACGAATAACGCGCTGCAAGTGACGATAGCTGTGGTGGAGGACTGGGAACGAGGCTAGGTATGCCCCACCTTGCTCGTGCTCAGACTAGTACTTTTCACCAAGTGCATTTTTCCAGCGGGCATGAACAGTGCGGTCTCAGAACGAGACTGCCTTGCATACCTGGGGCGGATGTTGCAGAAACAGGGGGATTTGCCATCAGAATCTTTCCTGAGGGGTTAGTATTAGGTTGGGATTGTCCCCCTCAAATGTAACACCTCATTGTGTTAAATGTCGTGAGACAATTGTGTGTGAATTCCACACCCATATCTACCTGTCATACACTGTGCATGACAGGGAGGTATGGGTATACGTAAGAGATATGTAGGGGGATGGCACGCAGGTTTGTACCTGGCTTGTTCCATTTGGACATGTCAATTCCCCTCCTACCCCTTATCAAGCCCCAGATATTGGAGGTAGGGCATACCACTGATACACGCAGGCGCATTACATTGCTCTCATCTACGCTGAAAGTGGCTAAAGTTAGTAATATACATGCTACACTTACGTACATTCGCAAGTTCACCCATAGATTACCCGCTGTTCGGCAATGCAGGTGGGCAAGGGTCGAAGCTCAAATAAGGGGCGTGGTCACGCACTAATGAAGCGGGGCACCCTACTCCACTTGCTGCATGCATTCCATGTTCCGTCCGTGGTATCTATGCACGGGGGGTACTGAGACAACATAGTATCTATGGTCGACAGGTGCTGCCAATACTTGCCAAGGTGAGGAGCCGCATGGGCATGTAGCTGTAGTCTCGCAAGGATTTCTGTTCCGCAGCGCGATCGGATCGCGCTGCGGAACGGTAAACGTCTGGCTTGCGAGACTACAGCAATTGCGAGAAAACCCTCTGATGAGATCAAGTATAAATTATGTGTCCAAGGGGGTCAGGGATGAATCACGTAGTGTGTCCAAGGTGGTCAGGGATGAATCACGTAGTGTGTCCAAGGGGGTCAGGGATGAATCACGTAATGTGTCCAAGGGGGTCAGGGATGAATCACGTAATGTGTTCAAGGGGGTCAGGGATGAATCACGTAATGTGTTCAAGGGGGTCAGGGATGAATCACGTAATGTGTTCAAGGGGGTCAGGGATGAATCACGTAATGTGTTCAAGGTGGTCTAGGACTGACCACATAATGTGTCCAAGGGGGTCTAGGACTGACCGCATAATGTGTCCAAGGGGGTCTAGGACTACTCTCGTCCCCAGACCGAATTTTTCACACGCGCCCTGCGGACTCGTCGAAAAATAGGGTCTGGACACTTTCCCTATGAAAACTGGGGCAAGATACATACGACAGTCAGTAAATTGGGTAATTGTAGGTGTTAATTACATTATCAGCTACCGGCAGCATGTGCTTTGGCGGGGTTCACTAAGTTCACCCAAATCCATGTGGTGACATCACAATTTGTAATGTTTATTCCTTGCGCATTGCGCGCGCGGATCGAAGATGGAACTGGATCCAGACATGTTAATTGGAAGAAGCTCAGTATAAAGTCCCTTGTGAGGTAAACTTTCACTTACAGCTTGCTATAGTTTTACGGGTCGTAGTTTTTAATATACTTACAGTAACTCTGTGAACTAAATTCAGCATAATTTCCGGACCTGAAGAGCTTCAGTACTTTTCTCATGCCTTTGTGAGTGCAACAGCTAGCTCAGTAACATGCTGTGTGACTTACTAGCCTAGTCTTTCTCGCTCAGGTCTAGCTTCGCCAGTCTAGTGAGCCATGTGCAGATTTTTTATAGTAAGTTCTCTAGTTTGCATGTGATGACCTAAATGTTTACTACAATCTGAGTACAAGAACAAATTTTGTGTGAGCATCTTGGGGTACGGTTTCACTTGACTGCATTATTTAAGATACTAAAAACTTGTCCCTCAGCAAGTCATGCAAAACAGTTGCTGGAAGGCATGCAGCAAAACAAAACACCAGAAAAATCACAGAGTCTGTATTGTGTCCGAAGATGTGCAACTTTTTAACAAGAATACTGAACTCTAGTGTACATACACTATTTTCAGAGAAAACTGCTCTTGCAAACTGAATCATGCACAGTGCAATCTGTTGAAGTGTACTCCCAAAGTAGTCTCATTGCCATACTCTCACAAATGTCTCATGTTTTGAGGGACATGTCTTGTCATATGTAATGGTTGCTTACTACACAAAGAATGTCATAATTGCATTTAAAATCTTGATCTCATAATGCCGACAGTTTAGTGCTGAAGAACATTTACATCTTCTTTAATTTTACCTTGCTCCTCCCTATCACAAAAGCCTCTCTGCCCCCAGTTTCCATGACAATGTTCTCATATGGGGTACAGTGTGTGTCAAATTGCTCCACAGACGTTTAAACTAGCATAAGCCTTAGCCTCATTCCCAGCCTCCCCCGTTTTTACCTTCCGTTTGCATTCACAATAATACACGGTAGCGGAAGACTAGCATTCACAATAATACACGGCAGCGGAAGACCAGCTGGTCTTCCGCTCCCTTGTATTATTGTGAACACAAACGGAAGGTAAAAACACTGGTCTTCCACTCCCGTGTATTATTGTGAACACAAACGGAAGGTAAAAACACTGGTCTTCCACTCCCGTGTATTATTGTGAACACAAACAGAAGGTAAAAATGGGGAAGGCCTGGGAACGAGGCTACATAAGCCTGATGCTAAGACACTTATCCTGGTTTCTATCCAACTTTAATATGCTGCTTGCAGTTTCTGCTCTGGAAACAGCAAGCAACCAACGATGGGTACATGACTACATGGCCTAACTCATTTCCGGGCTCCACTAATAAGCTTGCAATAAATCAAGTGAGGATACACTGAGAGTCTGGGAAGGAGGCTACACTTTGTCATAGCAACCTGCAAAAACATGAGGAATCCTGTCTAACTGGGACCTTAGTCTTACAGTGCCGTAGCCATCAAATATGGAGTGGCCAGGTTAGTGCATGGTGCGTGCGTAAGCACGTACGGAACAGGTAGGGGGGTCTGGGGGCATGCCCCCCAGAAAATTTTTTGGATTTAGAGGTTATGAGGTTGCTTCCGAGACCATTTTTGGGCCAAAACGATGCTTCTTGGAGGCCAGACGACAGAGTTTTATATGCATGAACATCTACCCTTTCTGCCTGTTGCGCCATATAGCACTGCATGGTTTCGCCTTTCCAGTCGTTCGCTAGTCTCACAAGCCACACCCTTCGCAGATCGTTCGGTTGGAAGAACGGAAAATTGTTGGAAGACTCGGTCTTTCGCACTGTTCGCAGCCATCTCGTATTATGTTGCAACATGTCACCACGCTGTGTGGGTGCCATGGGCGTTTGCCGAGCATTGGCCCTATTTGGCGACGCCAAGCAAGCTATGGGTGAGGGAATAAGTGGTCCGGTTGAAACCGGACTAACCGGACCGGTGGCTACGGCCCTGTCTTACAAGGGGTAGTCACTTATATGTCCCATGTAGAAGCATTTGCGACCGGGATCAAAATTGAATCAAGTGATCAAAACCCTTTTTGGGGGCTGATCAAGGTGACCTCTGAACTGCTCAAATCAATGGATCAAGAACACAGAAGGGAACGATCAAGCAATTAAGCACACTTTTTGCCAATCAAAAACCTTGATCCCAGTCGCAAACGCTTGAACACACGGCATGTGACTACCCCTTGGTCTTAGTAGGAAAGTCTTAGTTTTAGTAGGTAACAGGTTAGATCACAAGCTAGGGATGAACATGATCACAGTACTCAATATTAAAATACTGACTGAACCTGTTGGGGTTTTTTACACGAGTCCAGTATTAGCTACATAATTTTCTTGCTATAAAATTAAGTTGCACAATCTCTTTGAATACAATACAGACTACCTGATGTCTTGTTCGACTGGTGTTTTGTTGCTGCATGCCCTCCAGCAACTCAAACTCGACTCGAGGATCTAGCCCTTCGCAGAGAGGTGTGGCTTGCGAGACTATAGTGCTACATGCCTGGATCCAGTTCCATGGCGCTCTGCGCGCGCAATGCGCACATTACAGTTTATGACGTCACCACATGGAGTTGGGTGAACTTAGTGAACCCCGTGCTTTGGCGCCGAAAGACGCCAGCAGCCTGAAGCTCATTAAATATGTAACGCAGCAATGACCTTTGTACTGCGCATGTGCAGTAGCTGTCTAGTAGGTGCCACTAAAATGACAGTAGTATATAATAAATGTATTATTTGATGTGTGAGAAGGCAATTGGATATTGCATTTTTGTGCTGTATTTTCACTTGCCGCGGCTCGTGAAAATATGGCCACACACTCGTGCAATATCGAGCCATATTGCCTTCTCACCCATCAAATGATATAACCTGTTACCTAGGCAATGTGTAAGAATGTTGCTTATATCTGGTCCAGTGTGTTGCCTAAGTAATAGTTCATTATTTATTAAGCCATCTGCAATTGTGGCCAGTGAATGTTACAAGATTGAACAAACCTAGTGTGACAAGACGTACCCTCCTCCATCAGACCTTACCAACACTCACACCCTTCTATACACACGTTTCCTCTGCCTGTACACTTTCACCCACACTCTCCACCCAACACACCACCCCACACACCCTCCACCTCATGCACCCACCATCCCACACACCCACACACAGGCACAGGTCATGTGGTGTTGGCTAGAGACATCCCCACGAAGAATTTTTTTGCTCTCAAGATTGACTCTCAGAGATGATTCTGGTGAGACGAGTGGAGCACTCAACAGCGAGAAATCCATTCTTCCATTCTGCATTCAACATGTGAGTCTGCCTCACTTCTCTCCACCTCCCTCTCTTTTCTCCCCCTCCTCCCTCCCCCTCCTCCCTTCCTCCCTCCCTCCTCCCTCCCCCTCCTCCCTCTCCCTCCTCCCTCCCCCTCCTCCCTCCCCCTCCTCCCTCCCCCTCCTCCCTCCCCCTCCTCCCTCCCCCTCCTCCCTCCCCTCCCTTCCCCTCCTCCCTTCCCCTCCTCCCTCCCACTCCTCCCTCCCCTCCTCCCTCCCTCCCCTCCTCCCTCTCCCCTCTCCCTCTCCCATTTCCCTCCACCTTCCTCCATCCTTCCCCTTGCCTCCTCCCAACCCTCCCTCTCTTCCGTAACCCTACTCCCACTCCCTCCTTCCCCTCCTCCCTCCCTCTTCCCTTTTCCTCCCCTTCCTCCCTCCCCTCCTTCCTCCCCTCCTCCCTCCCCTCCACCCTTCCCCCTCCACCCCTCCCCTCCCTCCCCTCCTCCCTCCCCCTCCTCCCTCTCTCCCCTCCCTCTTCCCTCCCCCTCCCTCTCCCCTCCCTCCCTCTCTTCCCTCCTCCCTCTTTCCTCCCTCTCTTCCCTCCCTCTCCCTTTCCTGATTCCTTCCCCTTCCATCCCTCCTTCCCTCTCTCCTCCCTCCTTCCCCTTCCACCCTCTCTCCCCTCCCCCTCACCCCCTCCTCCCTCCATCCCTCTTCCTTCCCCCTCCCTCTTCCTCACCCTTCCTCTCTTCTCTCCCCTTCCTCCCCTTCCATCCTCCCTCCCCCTCTTTCCTCCTCCCCTCTCCCTCTTTCCTACCCCTCTTCCCTCCCCTCCCTTTCTTCTCTCCCTCTTCCCTCCCCTCCCCCTCCCTTTCCCTCTCATTTCTAACCTTGCTACCCCTCCCCTCCCTCTCCCTCTTTTCTAACCTTACTCTCCCTTCCCTCCTCCCTCCCCTCCTCCCTCCCCCTCCCTCCTCTCCCTTTTTTCCCTCCCCATTAGTCACCATCTATCATGGCACTTAAGTCTGTACTCTTCCCCCTCTCCCCCTCTCCCCCTCTCCCCCTCTCCTCCCCCTCTCCCCCTCTCCTCTCCCCCTCTCCCTCTCTCCCCCTCTTCCCCACGTTTTCAGTTGTCACTTGTGTTATTCAAGTGTATACTAGTAGAATAAGACTAGTGCTTTTGAACACTAGCTGTGTTCGCAGGCCACTTTCTGTCACTCGGAAAACTGTAGAAGGCCTGGGAAATATTCCCACAAATGGTAGAAAGACTGATTCCACATGGGCTCACCTCTCCTCCTGCCCACTGTGGTACGCCACAGTACCTGGCTTCACAGATCATCCAGAGACAGAGGCACGGGAAGGAGGTGGATTGGTGGGCACTTGGTATCTCATCTGTGAGATGCTTGTGGGGTAAGTGGGGATGTGGGTTGTGGAAAGTGGGTGGGTGTGGGCGGTGGTGAAATTTCATCTTTCCCATTCTCCACATTTCTCTTTCCTCCTCTTTCTCCTTCATTCCCTCCCCTCCCTTTCTGTCCCCTTCCTTTCCTCCCTTTCTCCCTCTCCCTCTTCATCTTCCATCCTCCGTGCTCTAGCTATCCACCAATTTTTGATGAACATCTGTTTTGTATCTACAAGATCCCAGTGAGGAAGACCAATACAGATCGACCCAAGTGCAAAAGATCTAGAGATGTGATATGAAGGCTTGGGAGCTTGAAGGTGTGTGGGTGCATGAGTATGTGAAGGGGTGTGTGGGGTGTGGGATGAGTGGGAGAGGAAGATAGAGGTTGTGAGGGAGATACCATTATTGAGTGCTCCTCTCCCAAGACGTCAAGATGGTGATGTACTCGACTTAAAGAGTAAAACTTGTGTTGCACTCTTGTGTGCATGGCTTGTCCAAGAAAATATACTCTGCTGCCTGCTTAAATCTGTCCTGTGTCTCTCCCCTCTTGCCCCCCTTTCTATTTTTCCCATCTAGTCTAAATAAATCTGAAGCATATTCCGAAGCAGCAAGATGTGTGCATGCCAACAAACTGAACCTACCAATATGCATGGCTTGTGTTGTCTTAAAATATCCTGCTGTCTGTTGTTCTCGTGTTTCTCTTCCCTCTTGCCCCTCCCAATTCCCTTCTAGTCTCACACGGAATACTCCACATCGTAAAGCAGTCCTCTAAACAGCAAGACTTAGTACAAGACTTCAAGGTACCTAGTGTAGATATTAACTACATTTTGCCTTTGGCAGAATGCAGGTGTGTGCAGGTAGGTTAGGAGGTAGCTAAATACTGTGAATGCATATTTAGCACGTTACTTAAGTGCCTGACAAACTGGTGAGGTTTGTACCAGGTGTAGGTTAGGGTGTAGGTAAATGCACACCTTAGTTATTTTTATTACAATGCAGTTGTGAACATTGTTCACAACTGTGTTAAGTTTGGGGCTCCGTGATGCTTTGTATTGCTTTTGGTTTTTGTAACCAGCATTGTGTTTTGCAGGTGGTACTTTAGCTTTCATAGGTAGAAATAGAAACTGATGCAATTTAGTTTGTGTTTTTGTTTGTGCAGTTAAGAGCTAATTAGCCTACACTTAGCTACTATTTTTTTTTCATTTTCTGAATTGTATATAATCAGAATTGTAGCATTGCAGGTAAATACCAGTTGCATTTCAAGGTGGAACTGATTTACAGCTGTCTGCCCCAATAGCACGTAATGTCCATTGTTCTCACAATTTTGTGAGAATTGTAATCATGTATGTATGTTGGGCAGGTAAATGCTTCCCTTATGGTAATTACATAGATCTATATCTAGCATGCATCTATCATGGGGAGAAATGGTAGAGCTACTTGTGATGGTCACTGAGAGGAGGCTTGGAGGTCACATCTATGCATGGAAGCAGTGCTGGGCTAGTGAAAAGATGGTGCCAACCCTATTCTGAATGTATAGTCTCAACTGGCTTTTCTGAAAGCCATTAACACACAAAAGACCTTTGCCCCTCTTACCTGTCCCTGTCCTT
Source organism: Agelas oroides (assembly GCA_949130485.1). Lineage (NCBI taxonomy): Eukaryota > Metazoa > Porifera > Demospongiae > Agelasida > Agelasidae > Agelas > Agelas oroides. Next base: position 31,576 of record OX422193.1, on the reverse strand, counting down.
CTCATCCATGTTCCTGTCCATCTGTCCCTGTTCATATTCCTGTCCCTGTGTATCTGTTCCTCTCCCTGTCCATGTCTCCCTATAGTATATGCAGTGATGTGCGATAGTATATGCATTGATGTAATATTGCATGCAGTGATGTGCTATAGTATATGTAGTGATGTACTATAGCATGCAGTGATGTGCAATAGTATATGTAGTGATTTACAACAGCATGCAGTGAATGTGCAATGGTATATGCAGTGTTGTACTGTAGCATCAGTGATGTGGAATAGTGTATGCAGTGATACACCATAACATCCAGTGATGTGCAATAGTATATTCAGTGATATGCAATAGCATGCAGCAATGTGCAATAGTATATGCAGTGATGTGAAATAGTATATGCAGTGATGTGCAATAGTATTTGCAGTGATGTGCAATAGCATGCAGCAATGTGCAGTAGTATACGCAGTGATGTAATATAGCATGCAGTGATGTGCAATAGTATATGCAGTGGTGTAATGCATGCAGTGATGTGCAATAGTGTATGCAGTGATGTACTATCGCAGCAGTGATATGCAATAGTATATTTAGTGATTTACTATAGCGTGCAGTGAATGTGCAATGGTATCTGCAGTGTTGTACTGTGGCATTCAGTGATGTGGAAAGTGTATGCAGTGATGAGCTGTAGCATGCAGTGATGTGCAATAGTATATGCAGTGATATGCAATAGCATGCAGCAATGTGCAGTAGTGTATGCAGTGATGTAGCATGCAGTGATGTGCAGTAGTATATGCAGTGATATGCAATATTATATGCAGTGATGTAATATGGCATGCTGTGATCTGCAATAGTATATGCAGTGATGTGCAATACTATATGCAGTGATATGCTATAACGTGCAGTGATGTGCAATAGTATATTCAGTGATATGCGATAGCATCCAGCATTGTGCAGTAGTATAGCAGTGATGTAATATAAGATGCAGTGATGTGCAATAGTACCGTATAGCGGGTTATTTTTGTGGGTGGAAATTTTCGTGAAAAGCTGGAAGAGGCCCTCAGAATTAAATTTCGTGGTTTTAAATTTCGTGGCTCGCATATAACATAATGTGAACTTTGAACTTGGTACACGCGATGCTGTTTCGGTGAGGAACGCGTAGCCAGACTCTCACCGGAAAGAGTCTGGCTACGCGAGACTAGAGAAAAGATGGAGCGCTTCAGTGTCGAGTCTTGCATGGTAGGCTACCATGTCTACAAACCACGAAGTCCGTTGGTGCTCGCATACCTGAACGAGAGGTACTGGTCCCGTTTCTTGGTCGTGCTTCTGCCCTGCTCCGTCACTTCTCTGTTGACTTCCTCCATGTATCACCACACACGAGACAGCTTGAGAAAGGGGACCCTACGGATCAAGGGCACTGTCAACTGGGCACAAGTAGCGAAAAAGAACGTCGCCCGGTCCGAACGTTAGCACAGAGCTACAGTGTGAGTAGAAAATTTCGTGGGTGGAAAATTTCGTGACACCAGAGTTGACCACGAAAATAACGAAAATTAGCACCCCACGGAAATAACCCACTATACGGATATGCAGTGATGTAATATAGGATATCAGTGATGTAATATAGGATATCAGTGATGTGTTACAAAATGCAGTGATGTGCAATAGTATATGCAGTGATGTAATATAGGATATCAGTGATGTGTTACAAAATGCAGTGATGTGCAATTGTATATGCAGTTATGTGCAATAGTATATGCAGGGATGTGCAGTAGTATATGCAGTGATGTACTATTGCATGCAGTGATGTGCAATAGATGCAGTGATATGCAATAGCATGCAGCAGTGCGCAGTAGTATATGCAGTAATGTAATATTGCATGCAGTGACGTGCAATAGTGTATGCAGTGATGTACTATAGCATGCAGTGATGTGCAATAGTACATGCAGTGATTTACAATAGCATGCAGTGAATGTGCAATGCCATATGCAGTGATATGGAATAGCATGCAACAATGTGCAGTGGTATGGAGTGATGTAATATAGCTTGCAGTGATGTGCAATAGTATATACAGTGATGTGCAATGGTATATGCAGTGATGTACTCTAGCATGCAGCAATGTGCAATAGAATATGCAGTGATGTAATATAGTATGCAGTGATGTGCTATAGTGTATGCAGTGATGTGCAGTAGTATATGCCGTGATGTGAAATAGTATGTGCAGTGATGTGCAATAGTATTTGCAGTGATGTGCAATAGCATGCAGGAATGTGCAGTAGTATACGCAGTGATGTAATATAACATGCAGTGATGTGCAATAGTATATGCAGTGATGTGAAATACTAATGCAGTGGAATACTATAGTATATGCTGTGATCTGCTATAACATGCAGTGATGTGGACTAGTCTATGCAGTGATATGCAATAGCATGCAGCAATGTGCAATGGTATCTGCAGTGTTGTACTGTGGCATTCAGTGATGTGCAATAGTATATGCAGTGATGTGCAATGGTATATGCAATGATGTACTCTAGCGTGCAGCAATGTGCAATAGAATATGCAGTGATGTAATATAGTATGCAGTGATGTGCAATGGTATATGCAATGATGTACTCTAGCATGCAGCAATGTGCAATAGTATATGCAGTGTTGTACTATAGCATGCCGTGATGTGCAATAGTATATGCAGTTATATACTATAACATCCAGTGATGTGCAATAGCATATGCAGTGATATGCAATAGCATGCAGCAATGTGCAATAGTATATGCAGTGATGTGATATAACTTGCAGTGATGTGTAATAGTATATGCGGTGATGTACAATGGTATATGCAGTGATGTACTCAAGCATGCAGCAATGTGCAATAGAATGTGCAGTGATGTAATATAGCATGCAGTGATTGTGCTATAGTATATGCAGTGATGTGCAGTAGTATATGCCGTGATGTGAAATAGTATATGCAGTGATGTGCAATAGTATATGCAGTGTTGTACTATAGCATGCCGTGATGTGCAATAGTATATGCAGTTATATACTATAACATCCAGTGATGTGCAATAGCATATGCAGTGATATGCAATAGCATGCAGCAATGTGCAATAGTATATGCAGTGATGTGATATAACTTGCAGTGATGTGTAATAGTATATGCGGTGATGTACAATGGTATATGCAGTGATGTACTCAAGCATGCAGCAATGTGCAATAGAATGTGCAGTGATGTAATATAGCATGCAGTGATTGTGCTATAGTATATGCAGTGATGTGCAGTAGTATATGCCGTGATGTGAAATAGTATATGCAGTGATGTGCAATAGTATATGCAGTGATGTACTATAGCATGCATTGATGTGCAATAGTATATGCAGTGATGTACTATAGCATGCATTGATGTGCAATAGTATATGCAGTGATATGCAATAGCATGCAGCAATGTGCAGTAGTATATGCAGTGATGTAATATAACATGCAGTGATGTACAATAGTATATGAAGTGATGTGCAATAATATATGCAGTTACATACGATAACATCCAGTGATGTGCAATAGCATATGCGGTGGTATATGCAGTGATGTACTCTAGCATGCAGCAATGTGCAATAGAATATGCAGTGATGTAATATAGCATGCAGTGATGTTGTGTAGTATATGCAGTGATATGCAGTAGTATATGCAGTGATGTAGTATTGCATGCAGTGATGTGCAACAATAGATGCAGTGATACTCAATAGCATGCAGCAATGCGCAGTAGTATATGCAGTGATGTAATATTGCATGCAGTGATTTACAATAGCATGCAGTGAATGTGCGATGGCATATGCAGTAATATGCAATAACATGCAGCAATGTGCAATAGTATATGCAGTGGTGTAATATAACATGCAGTGGTGTGCAATAGTATATGCAGTGATGTAATATAACATGCAGTGGTGTGCAATAGTATATGGAGTGAAATGCAATAGATTATGCAGTGATGTAGTAAGGCATATAGTATATGCAGTGTTGTACTATAGCATGCAGTGATGTGCAATAGTATATGCAGTGATGTGCAGTAGTATATGCCGTGATGTGAAATAGTATATGCAGTGATGTGCAATAGTATTTGCAGTGATGTACTATAGCATGCATTGATGTGCAATAGTATATGCAGTGATATGCAATAGCATGCAGCAATGTGCAGTAGTATATGCAGTGATGTAATATAACATGCAGTGATGTACAATAGTATATGCAGTGATGTGCAATAGTATATGCAGTTACATGCGATAACATCCAGTGATGTGCAATAGCATATGCGGTGGTATATGCAGTGATGTACTCTAGCATGCAGCAATGTGCAATAGAATATGCAGTGATGTAATATAGCATGCAGTGATGTTGTGTAGTATATGCAGTGATATGCAGTAGTATATGCAGTGATGTAGTATTGCATGCAGTGATGTGCAACAATAGATGCAGTGATACTCAATAGCATGCAGCAATGCGCAGTAGTATGTGCAGTAATGTAATATTGCATGCAGTGATTTACAATAGCATGCAGTGAATGTGCAATGGCATATGCAGTGAAATGCAATAGCATGCAGCAATGTGCAGTAGTATATGCAGTGATGTAATATAACATGCAGTGGTGTGCAATAGTATATGCAGTGGTGTAATATAACATGCAGTGGTGTGCAATAGTATATGCAGTGATGTAATATAACATGCAGTGGTGTGCAATAGTATATGGAGTGAAATGCAATAGATTATGCAATGATGTAGTATGGCATATAGTATATGCAGTGTTGTATTATAGCATGCAGTGATGTGCAATAGTATATGCAGTTATATACTACAACATCCAGTGATGTGCAATAGCATATGCAGTGATATGTAATAGCATGCAGCGATGTGCAATAGTATATGCAGTGATGTAATATAGCTTGCAGTGATGTGTAATAGTATATGCAGTAATGTACAATGGTATATGCAGTGATGTACTCTAGCATGCAGCAATGTTCAATAGAATATGCAGTGATGTAATATAGCATGCAGTGATGTGCTATAGTATATGCAGTGATGTGCAGTAGTGTATGCAGTGATGTACTATAGCATGCAGTGATGTGCAATAGTACATGCAGTGATATGCAATAGCATGCAGCAATGTGCAGTAGTATATGCAGTGATGTAATAAACATGCAGTGGTGTGCAAAGTATATGCAATGATGTGCAATAGATTATGCAGTGGTGTACTATAGCATGTAGTGATGTGCAATAGTATATGCAGTGATATGCAATAGCATGCAGCAATGTGCAATAGTATATGCAGTGAAGTAATATAGCTTGCAGTGATGTGTAATAGTATATGCAGTGATGTACTCTAGCATGCAGGAAAGTGCAATAATGCAGTGATGTAATATAGCATGCAGTGATGTGCAATAGTATAAGCAGTGATGTACTATTGCATGCATTGATGTGCAACAATAGATGCACTGATATGCAATAGCATGCAGCAATGCGCAATAGTATAAGCAGTAATGTAATATTGCATGCAGTGATGTGCAGTAGTGTATGCAGTGATGTACTATAGCATGCAGTGATGTGCAATAGTACATGCAGTGATTTACAATAGCATGCAGTGAATGTGCAATGGCATATGCAGTGATATGCAATAGCCTGCAGCAATGTGCAGTAGTATATGCAGTGATGTAATATAACATGCAGTGATGTGCAATAGTATATGCAGTGATATGCAATAGCATGCAGCAATGTGCAGTAGTATATGCAGTGATTGAATATAACATGCAGTGGTGTGCAATAGTATATGCAGTGGTGCGCAATAGTATATGCAGTGATGTAATATTGCATGCAGTGATGTGCAATAGTGTATTCAGTGATGTACTATAGCAAGCAGTGATTTGCAATAGTATATGCAGTGATTTACAATAGCATGCAGTGAATGTGAATGGTATATGCAGTGTTGTACTGTAGCATTCAGTGATGTGGAAGTGTATGCTGTGATATGGAATAGCATGCAGCAATGTGCAGTAGTATATTCAGTGATGTAGTTTGGCATGCAGTGATGTAATATAGCTTGCAGTGATGTGCAATAGTATATGCAGTGATGTGCAATGGTATATGCAATGATGTACTCTACCAGGCAGCAATGTGCAATAGAATATGCAGTGATGTAATGTAGGATGCAGTGATGTGCTATAGTATATGCAGTGATGTGCAGTAGTGTATGCCGTGATGTGAAATAGTATATGCAGTGATGTGCAATAGTATGTGCAGTGATGTACTATAGCATGCATTGATGTGCAATAGTATATGCAGTGATATGCAATAGCATGCAGCAATGTGCAGTAGTATATGCAGTGATGTGTAATAGTATATGCAGTGATGTACAGTGGTATATGCAGTGATGTACTCAAGCATGCAGCAATGTACAATAGAATGTGCAGTGATGTAATATAGCATGCAGTGATTGTGCTATAGTATATGCAGTGATGTGCAGTAATATATGCCGTGATGTGAAATAGTATATGCAGTGATGTGCAATAGTATATGCAGTGATGTACTGTAGCATGCATTGATGTGCAATAGTATATGCAGTGATATGCAATAGCATGCAACAATGTGCAGTAGTATATGCAGTGATGTAATATAACATGCAGTGATGTGTAATAGTATATGCAGTGATGTGCAATGGTATATACAGTGATGTACTCTAGCATGCAGCAATGTGCAATAGAATATGCAGTGATGTAGTATAGCATGCAGTGATGTACAGTATATGCAGTGATGTGCAATGGCATATGCAGTGATATGCAATAGCATGCAGCAATGTGCAGTAGTATATGCAGTGATGTAATATAACATGCAGTGGTGTGTAATAGTATATGCAGTGATGTGCAATAGATTATGCAATGATGTAGTATGGCATGCAGTGATGTGCAATAGTTTATGCAGTGTTGTACTATGGCATGCAGTGATTTACAATAGCATGCAGTGAATGTGCAGTGGTATATGCAGTGTTGTACTGTAGCATTCAGTGTTGTGGAATAGTGTATGCGTGATGAGCTGTGCATGCAGTGATGTGCAATAGCAAGAGTGCATAAGAACGGGCGGCTAGAGTAAGAGCGTGTAACTCCAATAGAAGCCCGTAGTCCGGGCAAAATTATTGAACCGTACTAAAAATAGAACATCCGGTCACGTGCGCTTAGCAACAATGCATAAGGGCTTATGTCAATGCAGCGTGCGCAGTGCGTGTTACTATTTTTAGTACTGGCGGTAAATTCCGCCCGGTTTCAAATTTTACGTAGTTACACGCTCTTACTCTAGCCGCCCGTTCTTATGCGCTCTTGCAATAGTATATGCAGTGATACACTTTAACATCCAGTGATGTGCAATAGTATATTCAATGATATGTAATAGCATGCAGCAATGTGTGATAGTATATGCAGTGATGTGCAATAGTATATGTAGTGATGTTAACCCTTTAAACCCGATGCGCATGCGCACAATAAACACGTGATTACGAGAGAAGCAAGATAAAAAATGGCGATTTTGTACTATGTTGATTCATTGCGTTATATCTTGTGAACTAGCAGGGTTCAACAATCGGTAGTTAGGCTTAGTTTGGTTGAAAACAAACCTGCTTTACTCGGGAAGTAGTCATACGAGTTGGCAGTGAAGTCCGAATAAGATACAGCGGTGGAAGTGCGGGTTTTCGCTACGTATTGGAAAATGACTGGAAATCCGTGGCAAAACTTCCAGCGAAGGTACGTTTTTACTGTTTAGATAATTAGCGAGAACAAATTCGGTAGGACCAGTAGCGCATGGGAAACCAGCTGTTCTGTGGCAGTACTAAGTACAACATGATCGAACGGTAAACTTCGAACGCGATTTCCGGGGAAAGTCCCTATAGGACGGCCCAGCTAATTATGCTTTATTCGACTTCCTGCGGCACATACTAACTATATACAACGTAGCCGCGGGGTATAGAGCGCTAACTGCTCGATAGTGGCCATGACGACTATAGTCGTCATTCGGAATTAATGTACCTACAAGTCACAAAAAAGTATTGTGGTGTCGTTCCCGTCTTGTTTGGTTGGTTTTTGAGGATTTCATCCCTGCATGTGCTTGTTTGCGTTTGGCAAACTTTTTTGTGACTTTTTTTGTTGTGTAACCACACCCCAAGTGAAATGACTTATGTAGTTTATTGTTGATGTTGATGGATTTCTGGAGGATGTTAGCTGTTTGCACTTATCCACTTGACAATGGAATCATGGGTGTAACTGTTGTCTAATTGGGTATGTGCATGTGTGTGTGAGTGGTTGTTCTAAGGCACTGTGGTATATACATGACTGTCTACCTGTTCTGTTGTATGACAGGGTTGTAACACTGTATGTTGTGTGTTGTCCAAGGAACAGTTTCTATAGCTGGTTATACATTGTGGGCAGGTGTGTGTAGGTTGTGTATGGTGGGTGGCAGGTACATAGGTCATAAAGAGGTAAGGCATAACTGTGGTAAAGGAACCCTTGGAGAGTAAGAGTGTTTTTCCGGGTTCTTCCAGTACTTGTTACGGGACGCTTGCCTTTTGCTTTCTTTGTTTCGCAGATAGTTCTGCTTATCCCGCGCCCGTTTCTTGTGGACGTTACGCATACTGCGTTCCTTGTCAAATCCAGCACAAGTACGTCAACTGCTGTATGAAAGTAGCAACATATGCAATCGTTTGGGAATCAATCGATCGTCAAGTTCTCTACGGAAGTAGAATAACCGCAGCTGCATGCCAACTTCACGTGCTGTAGCTGAACTTCTGTTGACGTAATCGCTATGAATATTCTATTCTAACAAAATGGCGTATAGCAGCAAGCATAAGTGTGGGGTTACCTGAGAATCGCCGATTAATTCGACTTCTTTCTTTGAGAACGATGAGTGGTGGGTACAATACCCAGTAATTTATGCTGATCTTTCGCGTTTGAATCGTAATAGCTTCAGCCGTTGTCGTGCTATCGTGGTGAGCAAAAGAAGAAGAAGAAGAAGAAGTCAGAAGATAGACGATTTGCCTTTTTTAGCGACTTGACTGTCAGGTACTTTGCGATGCTTTCCAGCAAATTTAACGATCCTGTTGCCCATGGAAGCACTCGATAATGTCTGATATGGCTCATGGAGGCCGTTGACTTATCTAACGCGGACATTTTGAGCGTGTCATTTGTGCACTTTGAATGTGGCCGCCATTTTTTTCGGGGTCATCCCTACATATGGCGTACTACCGTACGCCATGATATTCATGACGACTATAGTCGTCATTCGGGTATATAGGGTTAATAGTATTTGCAGTGATGTGCAATAGTATATGCAGTGATATACAATGGCATGCAGCAATGTACGGTTGCACCCACTTCCATACGTTCCCCTCGCATTACTCTGCATTCTCCTGTGTTCCTCTGGTGTTTAGCACCCACTCCCATACATTCCCCTGGCGTTCCCTACATTTCCATTGCACTTTGCACACACTCCCATGCATTTCCCTGGCACTTTGCACCCACTCCCGTACATTCCCCTGGCATTCCCCTGCATTCCCCTGCATTCCACTGGTACTTTGCACCCACTCCCAAACGTTGCTGTGCATTTTCTTGCATTCCCCTGCATTCCCATGGCATTTTGCACCCATTCCCATGCGTTTCCCTGGCATTCCTCTGCATTCCCCTGCATTCCCCTGGGACTTTACACCCACTCCCATACGTTGCTGTGGCATTCCACTGCATTTCCCTGCATTTCACTGGCACTTTGCACCCACTCCAATACATTCCCCTTGCATTTCCTTGCATTCCCTTGCATTCCCTTGCATTCCACTGGCACTTTGCACCCACTTCAATATGTTCCTTGGCATTCCCCTGCATGACACTGCGTTCTTGCCCTCCATTTCCCTGGCACTTTGTACCCACTCCCATACATTTACCTGGCCCATATGTTCCCCTGGCATCCCCCTGCATTCCCCGGCATTTCCGACACTTAGTACCCACTCCCATACATTCCCTTGGCATTCCCCAGGCACTTTGCACACCCTCCAATACATTACACTGGTAGTCCCCTGCATCCCCCAGGTACATAGCACCCACTCCCTTACATTCACCTGGTACTCCCTTACATTAATCTGGTATTCCCCTGCATTCCCCTGCATTCCACTGGCACTTTGCACCCACTTCCATACGTTCCCCTGGCATTCCCTGCAATCCCCTTTGTTCCCCTGGCATTTTGCACCCACTCCAATGCATTCCCCTGCATTCCCCTGGCACTTTGCACCCACTCCCATTTGTTCCCTGGCATTCCCTTGCACCCACCTGCATTCCTCTACATTCCCCAGGCAATTTGCACCCTCTCCCATACGTTCCCCTGGCATTCTCCTGCATTCCCTGGCACTTTGCACCCACTCCCATAGATTTACCTGCAATCTCCTGGCACTTTGCACACATACCCATTCGTTTCCCTGGCATTCCCCTGCATTTGCCTGCATTCCACTGAATTCCCCTCGAATTGCGCCCACTCCCATATGTTCCCCTGGTATTCCCCTGCATTCCCCTGCATTCACTTGCATTCTCCTGGCACTTTGTACCAAATCCCATATGTTCCCGTTATTTCCCTGCATTCCCCTGCTTTTTTCTGGCGTTTTGCACCCACACCCATACATTCCCCTGGCATCCTCCCACATTCCCATTGCAATTTGCACACTCCCATTCATTCCCATGGCACTTTGCACCCACTCCCATGCATTCCCATGGCACTTTGCACCCACTCCCATATGTTCCCTGGCATTCCCTTGCATTTCCTGCGTTCCCCTGGCACTGCACCACTCCCATACGTTGCTGTTGCATTCACCTGCATTCCCCTGGCACTTTGCACCCACTCACATATGTTCCCTGGCATTCCCTTGCATTCCCCTACATTCTCCTGGCACTTTGCACCCACTCCCATACGTTCCCCTGGCATTCCCCAGCATTTCCTGCATTCCCCTGGCACTGCACCACTCCCATACGTTGCTGAGGCATTCCCCAGCATTCCCCTGGCACTTTGCACCCACTCCCATATGTTCCCCTGGCATTCCCCTGTATTCCCCTGCATTTCCCTGCATTCCCCTGCGTTCCCCTGGCACTTTGCCTCCACTCGTATGTTCCCCAGGCATTCCCCTGTATTCCCCTTCATTCCGCTAGCACTTTACACCCACTCCCTTGCATTCCCCTGGTAGTCCCCTGCATTCCCCTGGCACTATACACCCACTGCCATACGTTCCCCTGGCATTTCCCTGCATTCCCCTGGCAGTTTACACTCCCATACGTTTGACTGGCATTCCTTTGCATTCCCCTGCATTCCCCTGCATTCCCCTCCATTCCCCTGGCACTTTGTACCCACTACCGTACGATCCCCTGGCATTCCCCTGCACTCCCCTGCATTCCCCTGGCAATTTGCATCCTCTCGTACGTTCCCCTGGCATTCCTTTGCATTCCCCTTCATTCCCCTAGCACTTTACACCCGCCCCCTTACATTCCCCTGGTAGTTCCCTGCATTCCCCTGCATTCCGCTGGCAGTTTGTACCCACTCCCATACGTTCACCTGGCATTCCCCTGCATTCCCAAGCATTCCCCTGGCACTTTGCACCCACTCCCATATGTTCCCCTGGCATTCCCCTGTATTCCCCTGCATTCCCCTGCATTCCACTGCGTTCCCCTGGCACTGCCTCCACTCTCGTACGTTTCCCTGGCATTCCCCTGCATTCCCCTTCATTCTGCTAGCACTTTACACCCGCCCCCTTACATTTCCCTGGTAGTTCCCTGCATTCCCCTGCATTCCGCTGGCAGTTTGTACCCACTCCCATACGTTCCCCTGGCATTCCCCTGCATTCCCAAGCATTCCCCTGGCACTTTGCACCCACTCCCATATGTTCCCCTGGCATTACCCTGTATTCCCCTGCATTCCCCTGCATTCCACTGCGTTCCCCTGGCACTTTGCCTCCACTCTCTACGTTTACCTGGCATTCCCCTGCATTCCCCTTCATTCCGCTAGCACTTTACACCCACTCCCTTGCATTCCCCTGGTGGTCCCCTGCCTTCCCCTGGCACTATACACCCACTCGCATACGTTCCCCCGGCGTTCCCCTGCATTCCCTGCATTCCCCTGGCAGTTTACACACTCCCATACGTTCCCCTGGCATTCCCCTACATTCCCCAGCTATACCCCTGGCACTTTGCACCCACTCCCATACGTTACCCTGGCATTCCCCTGTATTCCCCTGCATTCCCCTGCGTTCCTCTGGCACTTTGCCTTCACTCTCATACGTTCCCCTGGCATTCCCCTGCAGTCCCCTTCATTCCGCTAGCACTTTACACCCACTCCCTTGCATTTCCCTGGTAGTCCCCTGCATTCCCCTGGCACTATGCACCCACACCCATACATTCCCCTGGCATTCCCCTGCATTCCCTGCATTCCCCTGGCACTTTGCACCCACTCACATAAGTTCCCCTGAGATTCCCCTGTATTCCCCTGGCACTTTGCACCCACTACCATACGTTTCCCTGGCATTCCCCTGCATTCCCCTGTATTCCCCTAGCACTTTACACCCACTCTCGTAGATTCCCGTCATTCCCCTGCATTCCCCTGGCACTTTACTCTCACATACGTTTCCCTTGCATTCCCGTCACTTTGCACCCACTACCGTACGTTCCCCTGGCATTCCCCTGCATTCCCCTGCATTCCCCTGGCAATTTGCATCCTCTTTCGTACGTTCCCCTGGCATTACTTTGCATTCCCCTTCATTCCCCTAGCACTTTACACCTGCCCCCTTACATTCCCCTGGTAGTTCCCTGCATTCCCCTGGCACTATACACCCACTCCCATATGTTCCTCTGGCTTTCCCCTACATTCCCCAGCATTCCCCTGGCACTTTGCACCCACTCCCATACGTTCCCCTAGCATTCCCCTACATTCCCCAGCATTCCCCTGGCACTTTGCACCCACTCCCATACGTTCCCCTGACATTCCCCTGCCACTTTGCACCCACTCCCATACGTTCCCCTGGCATTCCCCTGTATTCCCCTGTACTCCCTTGCATTCTCCTGCATTCCCCTGCATTCCCCTGGCACTTTGCCTCCACTCTCGAACGTTTCCCTGGCATTCCCCTGCATTCCCCTTCATTCCACTAGCTCTTTACACCCACTCCCTTGCAATACCCTGGTAGTCCCCTGCATTCCCCTGGAACTGTACACCCACTCCCATATGTTCCCCTGGCATTCCCCTGCAATCCCTGCATTCCCCTGGCAGTTTACACCCACTCCCATGCATTCCCCTGGCATTCCCCTGCATTCCCTAGCATTCCCCTGGCACTTTGCACCCATTCCTGCACGTTCCCCTGGCATTCATCTGTATTCCCTTGCATTCCCCTGCGTTCCCCAGCACTTTGCCTCCACTCATACGTTCCCCTGGCATTCCCCTGCATTCCCCTTCATTCCACTAGCACTTTACACCCACTCCCGTGCATTCCCCTAGTAGTCCCCTGCATACCCCTGGCACTATACACCCACTCCCATACGTTCCAATGGTATTCTCCTGAATTCCCTGCATTCTCCTGGCAGTTCACACCCACTCCCATGCGTTCCCCTGGCATTTCCCTGCATTCCCCAGCATTCCCCTGGCACTTTGCACCCACTCCTGTACGTTCCCCTGGCATTCCCCTGTATTCCCCTGCATTCCCCTGCGTTCCCCAGCACTTTGCCTCCACTCATACGTTCCCCTGGCATTCCCCTTCATTCCGCTAGCACTTTACACCCACTCCCGTGCATTGCCCTGGTAGTCCCCTGCATACCCCTGGCACTATACACCACTCCCATACGTTCCACTGGTATTCCCCTGCATTCCCTGCATTCCCCTGGCAGTTTACACCCACTCCCATACGTTCCCCTGGCATTCCCCTGCTTTCCCCAGCATTCCCCTGGCACTTTGCAACCACTCCCGTACGTTTCCCTGGCATTCCCCTGTATTTCCCTGGCACTTTGCACCCCTTAGCATACATTCCCCTCATTCCCCTGCATTCCCCTGGCAGTTTGCACCCACTCCCATACGTTGCCCTGGCATTACCCTGCATTCCCCAGCATTCCCCTGACACTTTCCGCTCCCATACGTTCCCTTGGCATTCCCGTGTTCCACTGTATTCCCCTGCATTCCCCTGCGTTCCCCTAGCACTGCCTCCACTCTTGTACGTTCCCCTGGCATCCCCTGCATTCCCCTTCATTCCGCTAGTACTTTACACCCACTCCCTTGCATTCCCCTGGTAGTCCCCTGCCTTCCACTGGCACTATACACCCACGCATACATTCCCCTGGCATTCCCCTGCATTCCCAGCATTCACCTGGCAATTTGCAACCACTCCCATACGTTTCCCTGGCATTTCCCTGTATTTCCCTGCCACTTTGCACCCACTACCATACGTTCCCCTGGCATTCCCCAGCATTCCCCTGGCACTTTCCACTCCCATACTTTCCCTTGGCATTCCCCTGTGTTCCACTGTATTCCCCTTCATTCCCCTGCATTCCCCTGCGTTTCCCTAGCACTGCCTCCACTCTCGTACGTTCCCCTGGCATTCCCCTGCATTCCCTTTCATTCAGCCAGTACTTTACACCCACTCCCTTGCATTCCCCTGGTAGTCCCCTGCCTTTCACTGGCACTATACACCCACTCGCATACATTCCCCTGGCATTCCCCTGCATTCCCTGCATTTCCCTGGCAGTTTACACCCACTCCCATACGTTCCCCTGGCATTCCCCTACATTCCCAGCATTCCCCTGGCACTTTGCACCAACTCCCATACGTTCCCCTGGCATTTCCCTGTATTCCCCTGCATCCCCCTGCGTTCCCCTGGCACTTTGCCTCCACTCCTGTACGTTCCCCTTGCATTCCCCTGCATTCCCCTTCATTCCGCTAGGACTTTACACCCACTTCCTTGCAATCCCCTGGTAGTCCCTGCATTCCCCTGGCACTATACACCCACTCCAATACGTTCCCCTGGCATTCCCCAGCATTCTCTGCATTCCCCTGGCTGTTTGAACCCACTCCCATTCATTCCCCTGGAATTCCCCTGCATTCCCCAGCATTCCCCTGGGACTTTGCACCCACTCCCATAAGTTCCACTGGCATTCCCCTGTATTCCCCAGGCACCTTGCACCCTCTCCCATGCTTTCCCTTGGCATTGCCTGCATTACCCTGCATTCCCCAGCATTCTCCTGGCACTTTGCACCCACTCCCATACGTTCCCCTGGCATTCACGTGTAGTCCCCTGTATTCCACTGCATTCCCCTGCATTCCCCTGGCACTTTGCCTCCACTCTCTTACATTCCCCTGGCATTCCCCTGCATTGCCCTTCATTCTGCTAGCACTTCACACCCACTCCCTTGCATTACCCTGGTAGTCCCCTGTATTCCCCTGGCACTATACACCCACTCTCATACGTACCCCTGGCATTTCCCTGCATTCCCCAGCTTTCCCCTGACACTTTGCACCCACTCCCATAAGTTCCACTGGCATTGCCCTGTATTCCCCTGGCACTTTGCACCCACTACCATACGTTCCCCTGGCATTCCCCTGCATTCACCTGAATTCCCCTAACACTTTACACCCACTCCCGTAGATTCCCCTGTCATTCCCCTGCATTCCTCTGGCACTTTACACACACTCCCATACATTTCTCTGCCATCCCCCTGCACTCCCCTGCATTCCCCTGGCATGTAGCACCCACTATCGTACGTTCCCCTGGCATTCCCCTGCATTCCCCTGCATTCCCCTGGCAATTTGCATCCTCTCTCGTACGTTCCCATGACATTCCTTTGCATTCCCCTTCATTCCCCTGGCACTTCATATCACCCCCCTTACATTCCCCTGTTAGCTTGTTGCATTCATCTGGCACTATACACCTGCCATTTGTTCCCCTGGCATTCCCCTGCATTCCCCTTCATTCCGCTAGCACTTTACACCCACTCCCTTGCATTCCCCTGGTAGTCCTGCATTCCTCTGGCACTCTACACCCACTCCCATACATATCCTTGGCATTCCCCTGCATTCCCTGCATTCCCCTGGCAGTTTAAACCCACTCCCATGCGTTCCTCTGGCCTTCCACTGCATTCCCCAGCATTCCTCTGGCACTTTGCACCCACTTCCATATGTTCCCCTGGCATTTCCCTGTAATCCCCTGTATTCCCCTGCATCCCCCTGCATTCCCCTGGCACTTTGCCTCCACTCTTGTACATTCCCTGGCATTCCCCTGCATTTCCCTTCATTCCGGCAGCACTTTACACCCACTCCCTTGCATTCCCCTGGTAGTCCCCTGCATTCCCTGCATTCCCTTGGCAGTTTACACTGACTCCCATACATTTCCCTGGCATTCCCCTGAATTCCCCTGCATTCCCCTGCATTCCCCTGGCACTTTGCACCCACTACCGTACATTCCCCTGGCATTCCCCTGCATTCCCCTGCATTCCCCTGGCAGTTTGCACCCACTCCCATACGTTCCCCTGGCATTTCCCTGCATTTTCCAGCATTCCCCTGGCACTTTGCACCCGCTCCCATACGTTCCGCTGGCATTCCCCTGTATTCCCCTGCGTTCCCCTGCATTCCCGTTTTCCCCTGGCATTTTGCCTCCACTCTTGTTCCCCTGGCGCTCCCCTGCATTCCCCTTCATTCCGCTAGCACTTTACACCCACTCCCTTGCATTCCCCTGGTAGTCCCCTGCATTCTCCTGGCATTATACACCCACTCCCATACGTTCCCCTGGCATTCCTCTGCATTCCCTGCATTCCCCTGGCAATTTACACCCACTCCCATATGTTCCCCTCGAATTCCCCTGTATACCCCAGCATTCCCCTGACACTGCACCCATTCCCATAAGTTCCCCTGGGATTCCCCTGTATTCCCCTGGCACTTTGCACACAGTACCATACGTTCCCCTGGCGTTCCCCTGCATTCCACTGCATTCCCCTATATTCCCCTGGCACTATACACCCACTCCCGTAGATTCCCGTCATTCACCCGCATTCCCCTGGCATTTTAAACTCACTCCCATACGTTTCCCTGGCATTCACCTGCATTCCCCTGTATTCCCGTGCATTCCCCTGCATTCTCCTGGCACTTTACACTCGCCTCCTTATAATCCTCTGGTAGTTTCCTGCATTCCCCTGGCAATTTGCATACTCTCTCGTACGTTCCCCTGGCATTCCTTTGCATTCCCCTTCATTCCCGTAGCACTTTACACCCACTCCCTTGCATTACCCTGGTAGTCCCCTGTATTCCCCTGGCACTATACACCCACTCTCTTACGTACCCCTGGCATTTCCCTGCATTCCCCAGCTTTCCCCTGACACTTTGCACCCACTCCCATAAGTTCCACTGGCAATGCCCTGTATTCCCCTGGCACTTTGCACCCACTACCATACGTTTCCCTGGCATTCCCCTGCATTCACCTGAATTCCCCTAACACTTTACACCCACTCCCGTAGATTCCCCTGTCATTCACCTGCATTCCTCTGGCACTTTACACACACTCCCATACATTTCTCTGCCATCCCCCTGCATTCCCCTGCATTCCCCTGGCATGTAGCACCCACTATCGTACGTTCCCCTGGCATTCCCCTGCATTCCCCTGCATTCCCCTGGCATTCCCCTGGCAATTTGCATCCTCATACGTTCCCATGACATTCCTTTGCATTCCCCTTCATTCCCCTGGCACTTTATATCACCCCCTTACATTCCCCTGTTAGCTTGTTGCATTCATCTGGCGCTATACACCTACTCCCATTTGTTCCCATGGCATTCACCTGCATTCCCCTTCATTCCGCTAGCACTTTACACACACTCCCTTGCATTCCCCTGGTAGTCCCCTGCATTCCTCTGGCACTCTACAGCCACTCCCATACATATCCCTGGCATTGCCCTGCATTCCCTGCATTCCCCTGGCAGTTTACCCCCACTCCCATGTGTTCCTCTGGCCTTCCACTGCATTCCCCAGCATTCCTCTGGCACTTTGCACCCACTCCCATACGTTCCCCTGGCATTTCCCTGTAATCCTCTGTATTCCCCTGCATCCCCCTGCGTACCCCTGGCACTTTGCCTCCACTCTTGTACGTTCCCTGGCATTCCCCTGCATTTCCCTTCATTCCGGCAGCACTTTACACCCACTCCCTTGCATTCCCCTGGTAGTCCCCTGCATTCCCCTGGCACTATACTCCCATACGTTCGCCTGGCATTCCCCTGCATTCCCTGCATTCCCTTGGCAGTTTACACTGACTCCCATACATTTCCCTGGCATTCCCCTGAATTCCCCTGCATTCCCCTGCATTTCCCTGGCACTTTGCACCCACTACCGTACGTTCCCCTGGCATTCCCCTGCATTCCCCTGCATTCCCCTGGCAGTTTGCACCCACTCCCATCGTTCCCCTGGCATTTCCCTGCATATTCCAGCATTCCCCTGGCACTTTGCACCCGCTCCCATACGTTCTGCTGGCATTCCCCTGTATTCCCCTGCGTTCCCCTGCATTCCCGTTTTCCCCTGGCACTTTGCCTCCACTCTTGTTCGTTCCCCTGGCACTCCCCTGCATTCCCCTTCATTCCGCTAGCACTTTGCACCCACTCCCTTGCATTCCCCTGGTAGTCCCCTGCATTCTCCTGGCATTATACACCCACTCCCATACGTTCCCCTGGCATTCCTCTGCATTCCCTGCATTCCCCTGGATTTTACACCCACTCCCATACGTTCCCCTGGAATTCCCCTGTATACCCCAGCATTCCCCTGACACTTTGCACCCATTCCCATAAGTTCCCCTGGGATTCCCCTGTATTCCCCTGGCACTTTGCACACACTACCATACGTTCCCCTGGCGTTCCCCTGCATTCCCCTGCATTCCCCTGTATTCCCCTGGCACTATACACCCACTCCCGTAGATTCCCGTCATTCCCCCGCATTCCCCTGGCATTTTAAACTCACTCCCATACGTTTCCCTGGCATTCACCTGCATTCCCCTGTATTCCCGTGCATTCCCCTGTATTCCCCTGCATTCTCCTGGCACTTTACACTCGCCTCCTTACATTCCTCTGGTAGTTTCCTGCATTCCCCTGGCAATTTGCATCCTCTCTCGTACGTTCCCCTGGCATTCCTTTACATTCCCCTTCATTCCCGTAGCACTTTACACCCGCCCCCTTACATTCCCCTGGTAGTTTCCTGAATTCCCCTGGCTATATACACCCACTCCCATATGTTCCCCTGGCAATCTCCTGCATTCCCCTGCTTTCCCCTGGCAGTTTGTACCCACTCCCATACGTTCCCCTGGTATTCCTCTACATTCCCCAGCATTCCGCTGGAACTTTGCACCAACTCCCATACGTTCGCCTGGCATTCCCCTGTATTTCCCTGCATTCCCTGCATTCCCCTGCATTCCCCTGGCACTGCCTGCACTCTCGTACGTTCACCTGGCATTCCCCTGCAATCCCCTTCATTCCGCTAGCACTTTACCCCAACTCCCATTCCCCTGGTAGTCCCCTGCATTCTCCTGGCACTAAACACCCACTCCCATGCGTTCCCCTGACATTCCCCTGCATTCCTGCTTTCCCCTGGCAGTTTACACCCACTCCCATACGTTCCCCTGGCGTCCCCCTGCATTCCCCAGCTTTCCCCTGGCACTTTTCACCCACTTCCAAACGTTCCCCTGGCATTCCCCTGTATTCCCCTGAATCCCCCTGCATTCCCCTGCGTTCCCCTGGGACTTTGCATCCACACTCGTATGTTCCCCTGGCATTCCCCTGCATTCCCTTTCATTCAACTAGCACTTTATACCCACTCCCTTGCATTCCCCTGGTGGTCCCCTGCATTCCCCTGGCACTATACACCCACTCCCATGTGTTCCCCTGGCACTTTGCACCCACTTCCATACGTTCCCCTGGCATTCCCCTGTATTCCCCTGAATTCCCCTGCATTCTCCTGCGTTCCCCTGGCACTTTGCATCCACACTCGTATGTTCCCCTGGCATTCCCCTGCATTCCCCTTCATTCCGCTAGCACTTTACACCCACTCCCTTGCATTCCCCTGGTGGTCCCCTGCAATTCCCTAGCACTATACACCCACTCCCATGCGTTCCCCTGGCATTCCCCTGCATTCCTTCCATTCCCCTGGTAGTTTACACCCACTCCCATACGTTCACCTGGCATTCCCTTGTATTCCCCAGCATTCCCCTGACACTTTGCACCCACTCCCATAAT
Source organism: Agelas oroides (assembly GCA_949130485.1). NCBI lineage: Eukaryota > Metazoa > Porifera > Demospongiae > Agelasida > Agelasidae > Agelas > Agelas oroides. Next base: position 11,323 of record OX422193.1, on the reverse strand, counting down.
TTCCCCTGGTAATTCCCTGTAGTCTCCTGGCACTTTGCACCCACTACCATACGTTCCCCTGGCTTTCCCCTGCATTCCCTTGCATTCACCTGAATTCCCCTAACACTTTACACCCACTCCCGTATATTCCCCTGTCATTCCCCTGCTTTCCCCTGGCACTTTACACTGAATCCCATCTGTTCCCCTGGCATTCTCCTGCATTCCCCTGCATTCCCCTGGCAGTTTGCACCCACTCCCATACTTTCTCCTGGCATTCCCCTGCATTCCCCAGCTTTCCACTGGCACTTTGCACCCACTCCCATACGTTCCCCTGGAATTCCCCTGTATTCCCCTGCATTCCCCTGCGTTCCCCTGGCACTTTGCCTCCACTCTCGTACGTTTCCCATTGGGATTCAACTGCATTCCCCTTCATTCCGCTAATACTTTACACCCACTCCGTTGTATTCCCCTGGTAGTCCCCTGCATTCCCCTGGAACTATACACCCACTGCCATACGTTCCCCTGGCATTCCCCTGCATACCCTGCATTCACCTGGCAGTTTACACTGACACCGATATGTTTCCCTGGCATTCCCCTGCATTCACCTGGCAGTTTACACTCTCTCCGATACGTTTCTCTGGCATTCACTTGCATTCCCCTGCATTTCCCTGGTACTTTGCACCCACTACCGTACTGTCCCCTGACATTCCCCTGCTTTCCCCTGGCAATTTGCAACTTTTCGTACGTTCCCCTGGCATTCGTTTGCATTCCCTTTCCCGTAGCACTTTACACCCGCCCCCTTACATTCCCCTCGTAGTTCCCTGCATTCCCCTGGCACTATATACCCACTCACATGTTCCCCTGACATTCCCTTGAATTTCCTGAATTACCCTGGCAGTTTACTCCCACTCTCATTCATTCCCTTGTCATTCCCCTGCATTCGCCAGCATTCCCCTGGCACTTCGCACCCACTCCCATATGTTCCCCTGGCATTTCCCTGTATTCCTCTGGATTCCCCTACAATTTCCTGCATTCCATTGGCACTTTGCCTCCACTCCCATACGTTCCCCTCACATTTCGCTGCATTCCCTGCAATTCCCTGGCAGTTTACACCCACTCCCATACGTTCCCTTGGCATTCCCCTGTATTCCCCAGCATTCCCCTGACACTTTGCACCCACTCCCATATGTTCCCCTGGCATTCCCCTGTATTCCCCTGGCACTTTGCACCCACTACCATACATTCCCCTGGAATTCCCCTGCATTCCCCTGTATTCTCCTAGCACTTTACACCCAATCCCGTAGATTCCCCTGTTATTCACCTGCATTCCCCTGTCACTTTACACTCACTGCCATACGTTTCCCTGGCATTCCCCTGCATTCCCGTGCATTCCCCTGAATTCCTCTGGCACTTTGCACCCACTACCGTACGTTCCCCTGGCATTCCCCTGCATTCCCCTGCATTCCCCTGGCAATTTACATCCTCTTTCGTACGTTCCCCTGGCATTTCTTTGCATTCCCTTCATTCCCCTAGCACTTTACACCCGCCCTCTTGCATTCCCCTGGTAGTTCCCTGCATTCCTCTGGCTCTATACACCCACTCCCATATGTTCCCCCGGCATTCCCCTGCATTCCTCTGCATTCCCCTGTCAGTTTGCACCCACTCCCATACGTTCCCCTGGCATTCCCCTGCAATCCCCAGCATTCCCCTGGCACATTGCACCCACTTCTATACGTTCCCCTGGCATTTCCCTGTATTTCTCTGCATTCCCCTGCATTACCCTGGCACTTTGCCTCCACTCTCGTACATTCCCCTGGCATTCCCCTGCATTCCTCTGCGTTCCCCTGGCAATTTACATTCTCTTTCGTACGTTCCCCTGGCATTTCTTTGCATTGTCTTCATTTACCTAGCACTTTACACCCGCCCCCTTACATTCCCCTGGTAGTTCCCTGCATTCCCCTGGTGCTGTACACCCACTCCCATATGTTTCCCTGGCATTCTCCAGCATTCCCCTACATTCCCCTGGCAGTTTGCACCCACTCCCATACGTTCCCCTGGGATTCCCCTGCAATCCCCAGCATTCCCCTGGCACTTTGCACCCACTTCTATACGTTCCCCTGGCATACTCCTGTATTCCCCTGCATTCCCCTGCATTCCCCTGGCACTTTGCCTCCTCTCTCGTACGTTCCCCTAACATTCCCCTGCATTCCCCTGCACTTTACACCCACTCCATTCCCCATGGTACTTTGCACCCACTCCCATACATTCCCCTGGCACTTTACACCCACTCCTATACATTCCCCTGGAATTCCCCTGCATTCCCCTGTATTCCCCTAGCACTTTACACCCAATCCCGTAGATTCCCCTGTTATTCACCTGCATTCCCGTCACTTTACACTCACTGCCATACGTTTCCCTGGCATTCCCCTGCATTCCCGTGCATTCCCCTGAATTCCTCTGGCACTTTGCACCCACTACCGTACGTTCCCCTGGCATTCCCCTGCATTCCCCTGGCAATTTACATCCTCTTTCGTAGTTCCCCTGGCATTTCTTTGCATTCCCTTCATTCCCCTAGCACGTTACACCCGCCCTCTTGCATTCCCCTGGTAGTTCCCTGCATTCCTCTGGCTCTATACACCCACTCCCATATGTTCCCCCGGCATACCCCTGCATTCCTCTGCATTCCCCTGTCAGTTTGTACCCACTCCCATACTTCCCCTGGCATTCCCCTGCAATCCCCAGCATTCCCCTGGCACATTGCACCCACTTCTATACGTTCCCCTGGCATTTCCCTGTATTTCTCTGCATTTCCCTGCATTCCCCTGGCACTTTGCCTCCACTCTCGTACATTCCCCTGGCATTCCCCTGCATTCCTCTGCGTTCCCCTGGCAATTTACATTCTCTTTCGTACGTTCCCCTGGCATTTCTTTGCATTGCCTTCATTTACCTAGCACTTTATACCCGCCCACTTACATTCCCCTGGTAGTTCCCTGCATTCCCCTGGTGCTATACACCCACTCCCATATGTTCCCCTGGCATTTCCCAGCATTCCCCTACATTCCCCTGGCCGTTTGCACCCACTCCCATACGTTCCCCTGGGATTCCCCTGCAATCCCCAGCATTCCCCTGGCACTTTGCACCCACTTCTATACGTTCCCCTGGCATACCCCTGTATTCCCCTGCATTCCCCTGCATTCCCCTGGCACTTTGCCTCCTCTCTCGTACATTCCCCTGACATTCCCCTGCATTCCCCTGGCACTTTACACCCACTCCATTCCCCATGGTACTTTGCACCCACTCCCATACATTCCCCTGGCACTTTACACCCACTCCCATACATTTCCCTGTCATTCACCTGCATTTCCCTGGCACTTTTCACCCACTACCATACATTCTAATGGGATTCCCCTGCATTTCCCTTTTCTCCTCGCACTTAGCACCTCTCACATGTTCTCCTAGTATTTCCCTTCATCCCCCTGCATTGTTCTAGCACTTTGCACCCAGTTCCATACAATCCCATGGATTCCCCTGTCATTCCCCTGCATAAACGTGTCACTTTGGACCTATTTCCATACATTTCCTGGCTGCATTCCGCTGCATTCCCCTGGGGAGTCCACCCACTCCCTTACATTCTCCTGGCATTTCCCTGCATTCCTCTGGCGGTTTACACGCACCCCCAATACGTTCCCTTGGTATTTCCCTATATTTCTCTGCGTTCCCCTTGCACTTTTCACCCACTGCCTTAAGTTTCGACGGCATTACCCTGCATTCCCCTGGCACTTTGCACCCATCCATACGTTCCATTGCATTTCCCTGAATTCGCCTACATTCCTCAGGCAGTGTGCCCACTCCCATACTTTCCCCTGACATTCCCCTCAATTCCCCTGCATTCCCCAGGCACTTTGCACACAGATCCATACATTCACCTGGCATTTCTTTGCATTCACCTGCATCCCTCTGGCACTTTGCACAGACTCCCGTTCGTTTCCTTGGCATTCACCTGTATTCCCCTCCATTTCCCTGGCATTTCCCTGCATTCCCTGCATTACCCTGGCAATTTGCACCCACTCGCATACATTCCTCTGGCATTCCGTTGAATTTCCCTGCATTCCACTGGACTTGGCACACAGACCAATACATTCCCCTGGCATTTCTTTGCATCCTCCTGCATTCCCCTGGTATTTTACACCCACTCTTATACGTTCCCCTGGCATTCCCCTGGCACTTTGCACCCACTCCCATACGTTTCCTTGGCATTCCCCTGCATTCTCTTGGCACTTTGCACACACTCCCATATGTTCCCCTGGCACTCTCCTGGATTCCCCTGCATTCCCTTGGCACTTTGCATGCACTCCCTTATGTTCCCGGCATTCCCTGCATTTTCCTGCATTGCTCTGCATTCCCTGTATTCGCCTGGCACATTGCACCCATCCCCATACATTCCCCAGCATTCTTCATTCCTGCATTTGCCAAGCACTTTGGACCAACTCCATTTCATTCCCCTGGCATTCCACTGCATTTCCCTAGCAGTTTGCACCCACATCCATACATTCCCCTGGCATCCCCCTGTAATCTCCTGGCACATTTCACCTACACCCTTACACCCCCTGGCATTCCCCTGAATCCCCCTGGCAATTTGTACCCACTCCCAACATTTCCCTGTATTCCCTGCATTACCCTGCATACCGCTGGCACATTGCTAGCACGCCCTTACATTCCACCAGAATTCACCTGTATTCCCCTGGCTTTTCACACCCACTCAAAGACGTTCCCCTGGCACTTTCTTCATTCCCCTGTATTCCCCTGGCCCAATGCAGCATCACTACACCGCGCCAAATGCTTATATAGCAAATAAATTGTCGCAACGCGCGCTTGGTAAAATGCGACGACGCAGACCACTAAATGCTGACTGAGATAGGTAATGAATCAAAGGTGACCGCATTAGGTGCAATGCTTCGCCATATAGCGCTAAACGCTTAAATAGACTGGATCGCTTTGTGCCTGCGGCGCGATGCAGCTTCGCCACACTGCGAAATAAGCAGTGCAATAGGTGGCGCCGCATCATGCCTACGGCATGATGCTGCGCCGCTTATAAATGTAAATAAATGGCGGGCCCGTAGGGCCCGCCATTTATTTACATATATAAGCGACGAGCTACTGAAAGGTGGTTGTGGCGAAGTGTTGGGGGGGGTTTGGTGTTAATAGTTAATTGACTGAAAGGGGGTTGTGGCAAAGTGTTGGGGGGGGTTTGGTGTTAATAGTTAATTGACTGAAAGGGGGTTGTGGCAAAGTGTTGGGGGGGGTTTGGTGTTAATAGTTAATTGACTGAAAGGGGGTTGTGGCAAAGTGTTGGGGGGGGTTTGGTGTTAATAGTTAATTGACTGAAAGGGGGTTGTGGCAAAGTGTTGGGGGGGGTTTGGTGTTAATAGTTAATTGACTGAAAGGGGGTTGTGGCAAAGTGTTGGGGGGGGTTTGGTGTTAATAGTTAATTGACTGAAAGGGGGTTGTGGCAAAGTGTTGGGGGGGGTTTGGTGTTAATAGTTAATTGACTGAAAGGGGGTTGTGGCAAAGTGTTGGGGGGGGTTTGGTGTTAATAGTTAATTGACTGAAAGGGGGTTGTGGCAAAGTGTTGGGGGGGGTTTGGTGTTAATAGTTAATTGACTGAAAGGGGGTTGTGGCAAAGTGTTGGGGGGGGTTTGGTGTTAATAGTTAATTGACTGAAAGGGGGTTGTGGCAAAGTGTTGGGGGGGGTTTGGTGTTAATAGTTAATTGACTGAAAGGGGGTTGTGGCAAAGTGTTGGGGGGGGTTTGGTGTTAATAGTTAATTGACTGAAAGGGGGTTGTGGCAAAGTGTTGGGGGGGGTTTGGTGTTAATAGTTAATTGACTGAAAGGGGGTTGTGGCAAAGTGTTGGGGGGGGTTTGGTGTTAATAGTTAATTGACTGAAAGGGGGTTGTGGCAAAGTGTTGGGGGGGGTTTGGTGTTAATAGTTAATTGACTGAAAGGGGGTTGTGGCAAAGTGTTGGGGGGGGTTTGGTGTTAATAGTTAATTGACTGAAAGGGGGTTGTGGCAAAGTGTTGGGGGGGGTTTGGTGTTAATAGTTAATTGACTGAAAGGGGGTTGTGGCAAAGTGTTGGGGGGGGTTTGGTGTTAATAGTTAATTGACTGAAAGGGGGTTGTGGCAAAGTGTTGGGGGGGGTTTGGTGTTAATAGTTAATTGACTGAAAGGGGGTTGTGGCAAAGTGTTGGGGGGGGTTTGGTGTTAATAGTTAATTGACTGAAAGGGGGTTGTGGCAAAGTGTTGGGGGGGGTTTGGTGTTAATAGTTAATTGACTGAAAGGGGGTTGTGGCAAAGTGTTGGGGGGGGTTTGGTGTTAATAGTTAATTGACTGAAAGGGGGTTGTGGCAAAGTGTTGGGGGGGGTTTGGTGTTAATAGTTAATTGACTGAAAGGGGGTTGTGGCAAAGTGTTGGGGGGGGTTTGGTGTTAATAGTTAATTGACTGAAAGGGGGTTGTGGCAAAGTGTTGGGGGGGGTTTGGTGTTAATAGTTAATTGACTGAAAGGGGGTTGTGGCAAAGTGTTGGGGGGGGTTTGGTGTTAATAGTTAATTGACTGAAAGGGGGTTGTGGCAAAGTGTTGGGGGGGGTTTGGTGTTAATAGTTAATTGACTGAAAGGGGGTTGTGGCAAAGTGTTGGGGGGGGTTTGGTGTTAATAGTTAATTGACTGAAAGGGGGTTGTGGCAAAGTGTTGGGGGGGGTTTGGTGTTAATAGTTAATTGACTGAAAGGGGGTTGTGGCAAAGTGTTGGGGGGGGTTTGGTGTTAATAGTTAATTGACTGAAAGGGGGTTGTGGCAAAGTGTTGGGGGGGGTTTGGTGTTAATAGTTAATTGACTGAAAGGGGGTTGTGGCAAAGTGTTGGGGGGGGTTTGGTGTTAATAGTTAATTGACTGAAAGGGGGTTGTGGCAAAGTGTTGGGGGGGGTTTGGTGTTAATAGTTAATTGACTGAAAGGGGGTTGTGGCAAAGTGTTGGGGGGGGTTTGGTGTTAATAGTTAATTGACTGAAAGGGGGTTGTGGCAAAGTGTTGGGGGGGGTTTGGTGTTAATAGTTAATTGACTGAAAGGGGGTTGTGGCAAAGTGTTGGGGGGGGTTTGGTGTTAATAGTTAATTGACTGAAAGGGGGTTGTGGCAAAGTGTTGGGGGGGGTTTGGTGTTAATAGTTAATTGACTGAAAGGGGGTTGTGGCAAAGTGTTGGGGGGGGTTTGGTGTTAATAGTTAATTGACTGAAAGGGGGTTGTGGCAAAGTGTTGGGGGGGGTTTGGTGTTAATAGTTAATTGACTGAAAGGGGGTTGTGGCAAAGTGTTGGGGGGGGTTTGGTGTTAATAGTTAATTGACTGAAAGGGGGTTGTGGCAAAGTGTTGGGGGGGGTTTGGTGTTAATAGTTAATTGACTGAAAGGGGGTTGTGGCAAAGTGTTGGGGGGGGTTTGGTGTTAATAGTTAATTGACTGAAAGGGGGTTGTGGCAAAGTGTTGGGGGGGGTTTGGTGTTAATAGTTAATTGACTGAAAGGGGGTTGTGGCAAAGTGTTGGGGGGGGTTTGGTGTTAATAGTTAATTGACTGAAAGGGGGTTGTGGCAAAGTGTTGGGGGGGGTTTGGTGTTAATAGTTAATTGACTGAAAGGGGGTTGTGGCAAAGTGTTGGGGGGGGTTTGGTGTTAATAGTTAATTGACTGAAAGGGGGTTGTGGCAAAGTGTTGGGGGGGGTTTGGTGTTAATAGTTAATTGACTGAAAGGGGGTTGTGGCAAAGTGTTGGGGGGGGTTTGGTGTTAATAGTTAATTGACTGAAAGGGGGTTGTGGCAAAGTGTTGGGGGGGGTTTGGTGTTAATAGTTAATTGACTGAAAGGGGGTTGTGGCAAAGTGTTGGGGGGGGTTTGGTGTTAATAGTTAATTGACTGAAAGGGGGTTGTGGCAAAGTGTTGGGGGGGGTTTGGTGTTAATAGTTAATTGACTGAAAGGGGGTTGTGGCAAAGTGTTGGGGGGGGTTTGGTGTTAATAGTTAATTGACTGAAAGGGGGTTGTGGCAAAGTGTTGGGGGGGGTTTGGTGTTAATAGTTAATTGACTGAAAGGGGGTTGTGGCAAAGTGTTGGGGGGGGTTTGGTGTTAATAGTTAATTGACTGAAAGGGGGTTGTGGCAAAGTGTTGGGGGGGGTTTGGTGTTAATAGTTAATTGACTGAAAGGGGGTTGTGGCAAAGTGTTGGGGGGGGTTTGGTGTTAATAGTTAATTGACTGAAAGGGGGTTGTGGCAAAGTGTTGGGGGGGGTTTGGTGTTAATAGTTAATTGACTGAAAGGGGGTTGTGGCAAAGTGTTGGGGGGGGTTTGGTGTTAATAGTTAATTGACTGAAAGGGGGTTGTGGCAAAGTGTTGGGGGGGGTTTGGTGTTAATAGTTAATTGACTGAAAGGGGGTTGTGGCAAAGTGTTGGGGGGGGTTTGGTGTTAATAGTTAATTGACTGAAAGGGGGTTGTGGCAAAGTGTTGGGGGGGGTTTGGTGTTAATAGTTAATTGACTGAAAGGGGGTTGTGGCAAAGTGTTGGGGGGGGTTTGGTGTTAATAGTTAATTGACTGAAAGGGGGTTGTGGCAAAGTGTTGGGGGGGGTTTGGTGTTAATAGTTAATTGACTGAAAGGGGGTTGTGGCAAAGTGTTGGGGGGGGTTTGGTGTTAATAGTTAATTGACTGAAAGGGGGTTGTGGCAAAGTGTTGGGGGGGGTTTGGTGTTAATAGTTAATTGACTGAAAGGGGGTTGTGGCAAAGTGTTGGGGGGGGTTTGGTGTTAATAGTTAATTGACTGAAAGGGGGTTGTGGCAAAGTGTTGGGGGGGGTTTGGTGTTAATAGTTAATTGACTGAAAGGGGGTTGTGGCAAAGTGTTGGGGGGGGTTTGGTGTTAATAGTTAATTGACTGAAAGGGGGTTGTGGCAAAGTGTTGGGGGGGGTTTGGTGTTAATAGTTAATTGACTGAAAGGGGGTTGTGGCAAAGTGTTGGGGGGGGTTTGGTGTTAATAGTTAATTGACTGAAAGGGGGTTGTGGCAAAGTGTTGGGGGGGGTTTGGTGTTAATAGTTAATTGACTGAAAGGGGGTTGTGGCAAAGTGTTGGGGGGGGTTTGGTGTTAATAGTTAATTGACTGAAAGGGGGTTGTGGCAAAGTGTTGGGGGGGGTTTGGTGTTAATAGTTAATTGACTGAAAGGGGGTTGTGGCAAAGTGTTGGGGGGGGTTTGGTGTTAATAGTTAATTGACTGAAAGGGGGTTGTGGCAAAGTGTTGGGGGGGGTTTGGTGTTAATAGTTAATTGACTGAAAGGGGGTTGTGGCAAAGTGTTGGGGGGGGTTTGGTGTTAATAGTTAATTGACTGAAAGGGGGTTGTGGCAAAGTGTTGGGGGGGGTTTGGTGTTAATAGTTAATTGACTGAAAGGGGGTTGTGGCAAAGTGTTGGGGGGGGTTTGGTGTTAATAGTTAATTGACTGAAAGGGGGTTGTGGCAAAGTGTTGGGGGGGGTTTGGTGTTAATAGTTAATTGACTGAAAGGGGGTTGTGGCAAAGTGTTGGGGGGGGTTTGGTGTTAATAGTTAATTGACTGAAAGGGGGTTGTGGCAAAGTGTTGGGGGGGGTTTGGTGTTAATAGTTAATTGACTGAAAGGGGGTTGTGGCAAAGTGTTGGGGGGGGTTTGGTGTTAATAGTTAATTGACTGAAAGGGGGTTGTGGCAAAGTGTTGGGGGGGGTTTGGTGTTAATAGTTAATTGACTGAAAGGGGGTTGTGGCAAAGTGTTGGGGGGGGTTTGGTGTTAATAGTTAATTGACTGAAAGGGGGTTGTGGCAAAGTGTTGGGGGGGGTTTGGTGTTAATAGTTAATTGACTGAAAGGGGGTTGTGGCAAAGTGTTGGGGGGGGTTTGGTGTTAATAGTTAATTGACTGAAAGGGGGTTGTGGCAAAGTGTTGGGGGGGGTTTGGTGTTAATAGTTAATTGACTGAAAGGGGGTTGTGGCAAAGTGTTGGGGGGGGTTTGGTGTTAATAGTTAATTGACTGAAAGGGGGTTGTGGCAAAGTGTTGGGGGGGGTTTGGTGTTAATAGTTAATTGACTGAAAGGGGGTTGTGGCAAAGTGTTGGGGGGGGTTTGGTGTTAATAGTTAATTGACTGAAAGGGGGTTGTGGCAAAGTGTTGGGGGGGGTTTGGTGTTAATAGTTAATTGACTGAAAGGGGGTTGTGGCAAAGTGTTGGGGGGGGTTTGGTGTTAATAGTTAATTGACTGAAAGGGGGTTGTGGCAAAGTGTTGGGGGGGGTTTGGTGTTAATAGTTAATTGACTGAAAGGGGGTTGTGGCAAAGTGTTGGGGGGGGTTTGGTGTTAATAGTTAATTGACTGAAAGGGGGTTGTGGCAAAGTGTTGGGGGGGGTTTGGTGTTAATAGTTAATTGACTGAAAGGGGGTTGTGGCAAAGTGTTGGGGGGGGTTTGGTGTTAATAGTTAATTGACTGAAAGGGGGTTGTGGCAAAGTGTTGGGGGGGGTTTGGTGTTAATAGTTAATTGACTGAAAGGGGGTTGTGGCAAAGTGTTGGGGGGGGTTTGGTGTTAATAGTTAATTGACTGAAAGGGGGTTGTGGCAAAGTGTTGGGGGGGGTTTGGTGTTAATAGTTAATTGACTGAAAGGGGGTTGTGGCAAAGTGTTGGGGGGGGTTTGGTGTTAATAGTTAATTGACTGAAAGGGGGTTGTGGCAAAGTGTTGGGGGGGGTTTGGTGTTAATAGTTAATTGACTGAAAGGGGGTTGTGGCAAAGTGTTGGGGGGGGTTTGGTGTTAATAGTTAATTGACTGAAAGGGGGTTGTGGCAAAGTGTTGGGGGGGGTTTGGTGTTAATAGTTAATTGACTGAAAGGGGGTTGTGGCAAAGTGTTGGGGGGGGTTTGGTGTTAATAGTTAATTGACTGAAAGGGGGTTGTGGCAAAGTGTTGGGGGGGGTTTGGTGTTAATAGTTAATTGACTGAAAGGGGGTTGTGGCAAAGTTAGGGTTAGGGTTAGGGTTAGGGTTAGGGTTAGGGTTAGGGTTAGGGTTAGGGTTAGGGTTAGGGTTAGGGTTAGGGTTAGGGTTAGGGTTAGGGTTAGGGTTAGGGTTAGGGTTAGGGTTAGGGTTAGGGTTAGGGTTAGGGTTAGGGTTAGGGTTAGGGTTAGGGTTAGGGTTAGGGTTAGGGTTAGGGTTAGGGTTAGGGTTAGGGTTAGGGTTAGGGTTAGGGTTAGGGTTAGGTTAGGGTTAGGGTTAGGGTTAGGGTTAGGGTTAGGGTTAGGGTTAG